>BSBK01001012.1:0-170000 GCA_027943335.1 Chamaecyparis obtusa
TATATACATATATGTATATATATACATATATATATATATATATATATATATATATATATATATGTATGTATGTATATATATATATATGTATGTATATATATATATATATATATATATATATATATACATATATGTATATATATATATATATATATATATATATATATGTATATATATATATACATATATATATCTATGTGTGTGTGTGTGTGTGTGTGTGTTACCAGTAATTAATAATTAGAAAATTTAGCAATTAATTTTTTAAATTTTTTTTAAATTGAATTTTTTTAAATGGAAACCAGGTTTTCTGATAGATTTACTTTTTTCCTAAATATGATTTTTCACATGCAATTTCTAGTTTAATTTCTATGCAAATGTTGAGACAATTTTACCTATCTTTTCTGGGTAAATACCCTAACTGAGAAAACTAACCCAATTTCCTAAAATTTATTCCTATGTTTTCAAACCACCCAAATAGAATACTAGGTCTAATTTAACATCAAAATAATTCAAAATTCCACAATACAAACTTAATTTAAATAGTTCCCAATTCCAATTTTACTCACATAAATAATGCCAAACACGGAGAAAATAATATTTTTCAAAGGAGAAAATTTTATAAAAAGAAGGTTTCAAACCCTACCTCAAACAAGACCTAAAAATTTGAAGCTAAGAAAAACCCAATTCAACCTTCAAAATCCAAGCTTTTTGACAATCTCAAAGAACACCCACAAAATTCAAGCTTTCCAAATATTTCCAAATTCATCCAAGAGAGCTCTTTCAAAACTTGATAGACGTAATTGAAAATAATACCTAGAAACCCCTCATAAAGAAGACCTATTCCTCCTAGGATTTCTAAAACATGCAAATCCTCAAAAACAAAACTCAACTCTTTCAACCTAGTTTTCATTAATTCACTTCGCATAGTTAAAATAACTTAATAATAAAATAATGCACTTTTTAATAATAATTCCTAACTCAAATTTTAATTTTAAATTCTAATTCAATTTTCACTAAACCAAATGTGCAACTTAAATTGCATATAAATACTTTATTAATCAATAAATACTTGAGCACACAAATAACTAGATGCAAACTGAGAAATTAAATATTAAATAAAGAAACTATGCCTTATAATTTATATTTGCATTTAATAATTAATTAAATGCTTTTATGCTAAATTTAGACCTTTAATTCAATCTTTTAAGTAATAAAGGTACTTAATTAACCTGAATAATTAAATATACTCGATATTTAATGAATAGTGGTAAAATGGCTTCACACCTATTCAAATATGTAAATGTGTATGAGATATGTAGGGGAAATATGAGATCCAATCTTAAATCCAAATTCCCAAAAGAGAGATCCAATTTGATCAACCAAAAGATTAATGCACAATCGAATCAATCTATGGAGAATATGAAAGAGAGAAAAACCCAATGTTTCCTTTATGGTAGAATTGAAGTGTTTAGAATTTGAAGTAATTGAAATGCAAGTACTAACCTCAAATTAGGGAAAATATAGAAAATGCCAAATTCAGATCTCTGTGTGTACTTTCCGCCAAATCTACAACTTGATTCGAACCGGAAATGCTGAGACGGAGAAAACCCTGAAATATTTTTCCAAGATGAGCTTAGGTCAAATTTGACCCTCATAAAAGGTCAAAGGCTAGATTCTTTATTTGAAGGTCGATTCTGATTTTGTTCATAAATCTCAGAAATTCACCAAAAAGGGTATCCAAATCTGCTCTCAAATCCAAAATCCCACACTTGTACCTACAAAAAAATGGGGGGTTTTTGTTGTATGGGGGGTTTTGCCTTGGTCAAACCCCCATTTAGGGTTTAACCTTGAAATTGAATTGAAATGTAGTAGTGTGCATAAACAAAGTAATTAGAACAAATCACCTTGCTTATGTTGAAGTCCTTATAGAGGATTCGAATCCTCAAATCCATAAGTAGGAATGATTCAATGGATGTAGACTGAATGTTGGATGTCTCTAATCAATGGCATTTGATATTCAACACCAATCTTAAATTGATCTTTGCATATGAGGAGGCTTGGATGAATGTGGAAGGATGGATCATCAAGGGGCTCCAAAGAGATTGAATTCTTCAATGGCTAACAATGGATCTCCTTGGTGGGTGTATGCTTGAACACTTGAATGCTTGAAGACTTTCTTGAATGCTTGAATTCTTGCTTGCACTTGAGAGCTTGATGGAAAAGCAAGATATGATTGATGGATGTGAAAATGAGAGAGGAAGGCCTCCTTTTATAGTGAACTAGGGCACAATCCTCTAGAGGGGCCACCTTGGAGAATTAAATCCCAATTAGGTCCTAACCTTTAGAAAATATACCTAGATTAAATGCACTTAGAGGATTTACCATTCTGAAACCCGAAATAGCCAACTCAGAGGTGGGAAAATAAATATCCCCGGAACCCGATACCCAAATATCAAGGAATTTGGAAATTTGAAAGACTGGGGGAAAATTAAGGTTGGGAATGACCTAGTCAGGTACGACCTCAATCCTGACCTAGTCAAGTTCTAGCTTGATCCTGACCTAGTCAGGATCAGCCTCAAATTTGACCCTGGTCCCAGATCTAATCAGAATCAAGATAGGAGGTCTCGAGGATGCCCGAAGACCTAGAAATGATATTAGAGTAGGATAGAATGCCAGGGATAGGCACAAAATCCTATGATGACTATGATGAAGGCTAGGAGGACCTATTTCTAAGTACTACCTAGAAAATAGAGCCATGGAGAGGAGAATTAAGGAGAATCCTTAGGATCCTAACCCTAATTTCATCTATAATGAAGAAGAAAAGAAGTGGAAAGCGGGGAGAAAGCTAGATCAAAGCAAAGATCAATCCAAGGTGTCCAATATGACCCCAAACCACTTACTCAAAGGGCTAAATGCTCTTAACATGGAAGTGCTTCCATTTTAAGATGATACATCTAATATTTCCACATTCATAAAATATAAATATTTAAATATCATAATTACTCCTAATTTAATTATTTAAATCAAATAATCCACACAAGAAAATTCACTTGACTCCCAAAACATGAAAACCAATTAACTTAAACAACAAAAAAATACCAAGGAAGGGCTCATGAATTCACATCACCTTGAGGAATTCAAATGGGTAGAAACAGATACTTGTCCATTATTTTTAGGATAATCAAAGGTTTGGGTTGGGATTTGGATTTGTATGTTATCTCCCCTCTCTTACCCTTGAGATTTTGTGATATGGAACACTCATCTTGGCAATTCAAGGAAGTCAATGCCTAGTACCTGCAAACCTATATAAAAGATGAGTGTGTACATACATGTATAAATATAAACAAGCAATGGCGGGATCTACCAATTGTATGGTTTTTGCAAGTAAGTAACTATGAATTTGTCCCTCAACCACATCAAGCACATAAAATAGAAATCTAAACATACACATCAACCATACACATGCAAGTATGGGGTCAATAACATGATAAGTATCAATGTTATCCTAACACATAAATTATCATCATGAAATAACCATAACATATAAATAAAATAATAATTTTTATTAAAAATCAATATGAAAATAAGTGTAAAATATATAATTTATAATTGTTTAATATAATGTCATACATTCATAACCTCAAATATCTCTAAAATAAATAACACACACATGAAAGTGGCCTAAAAGTGTTTGACAATAAAAATGAAAAGAAACCTATGTGAGGGGTAATACATCTACCTCCCTTAAAAATTAGGCTTACTCCTAGAAGACTACAAACAAGATAGAGATATAAATCTCATAATCTTGATGCACCCTACTAAGTCATAAAAGACATAACATGCAGGTCCCATTGGATGGGCTATTACTATAACTAATGGTGATGATGATGAAGGCCAACCAAGATAAGAGGAATACAAGATAGTAGAAAGGTTAGATGATCCAGGTTTGTTTGACGCAATGGGACCATCTCTTTGGTATGTCAATGTGACCCAAAAATTTTCTCAGGCTGTATTATTAGATTCTGGTAATTTTGTAATACTTAGTGATGACAACAAATCTGAAATAGTTTGGCAAACTATTCACTATCCTATCAACACCTTCTTGCCAGGGATGAGGTTTGGTGGACCACAAAAGCTAGTCTCTTGGAAAAGTTTGTCGGATCCTGCTCCTTGGCTTTTCTCTTATAATTTGGATCCATCTGGCACCAACCAATTCATGCTAACATGGAACAATTTTGTGCCGTATTGGACAATCGGAACTTGGGACAACAATGGTTTCAGTCAAATTCTAGAAATGGAAAACAAAGGCTTATACAATATCAGCATTGAAGATACTAAATCTAGTTTGTATTTCAAAATTACATTGATCAATAGCACATGATACATCCTAGAAAAGTCTAGAGGAATGCAGTTATATGTTCTACTTGATAATGGTAGATGATGCATGTTCTGGTCTCAACCAACAGATCAATGTTCTGTATATGGTTTGTTCAGTGCTTATGGAACCTACAAATCCAACAATCTTCACTTCTATAGCTGTGTGGAAGGCTTCACCCCAGCAGACACTCACACCTAGGATTCAAGAAAGTCATGGTCAAGTGGCTGTGTTCGCTAGAGCCCATTGAACTGCAACCCCTAAAATGGTAGCACGAATGGATTTATGAGGTTGAGCATCATGTTTCCTAATGTTGATTCCGCTTGGATATACCCTGCAACCACAAAGAAAGATTGACAGAGAGCCCGCCTCCTTAATAGCTTGTGCACTGCATTTACTTTCAATCCACCTTCAGGACTGTGCCAAATCTGGTCAGAAAATTTGTTGAACATGCGTAACTCTCTTGCATCAAAAAGTAATTCAGATGTTTTTATTCGAGTAGCTACCTCTGCACCTAAAAAGTTTGATCCAGCACACTCATCCAAATGTAGAATCACAAGTATTGTGGGTGCGCTGTAGGTATTGTTGGTGCTCTCATCATTTCTTTGGGTATCTTTTCAATTATAACATGGCGGAGGCATCTACGATGATCTATTGTGAGGTATCCAGATCCCTCAGACTCTTTTCTTAGAATTTTTAGCTACATGGAGTTGAAGATTGGAACTAGGAATTTCAAGTCTAAGTTGGGAAAAGGAGGATTCGGTTCTGTGTTCAAAGGACATCTATTAGATGATACACCTATGGCCATAAAGAAAATGGAGGGCTCAAGACAAGATGAGAAGTAATTTCGACTTGAAATTAGTTCTCTTGGTAACATACAACATGTGAATTTGATTAGGCTTCAAGGATTTTGTGCTCAAGGATCCAAACATTTACTTATCTATGATTACATGCCAAATGGCTCTCTGAATTCTTTACTATTCAATATTAATTTTGAATGCAGAAAAAGGGTACTCGACTGGAATACCCAATTCCAAATCACCTTAGGGACCACATGAGGTTTACTTTATCTCCATGAGGAGTGCTGATATTGCATCATTCAAGGAAATGTAAGGCCCAAGAACATTCTTCTAGACAATAATTTTTCACCAAGGTTGGCTGATTTCGGATTGACAAACCTTATGGGTAGAGATTTCAACCATCTTATAACAACAATGAGATGTACAAGATATCTCTGGTCTTCCCATCACTACCAAGATTCATGTGTATAGTTTTGGTATGACACTCTTGGAAATCATTTATGGCCAAAGGAATATGGATTTAAGCGTTTAAGATTCCGATCAGTATTACTTTCCCATATGGGCTGTAACTCAAATTTGCAATGGCAACACAATTAATATTGTAGAAGAGGGTATTGCAGAGTAGAGAGACATTGAATAGGTAAGAAGAGAAAGTATTGTAGTGATGTTATGCATTGGAAAGGATGACGAGGTGAGGCCAAGCATGGGGAAAGTGGTGCAAATGCTAGAAGGGAAGATGTAGCTGCAAATTCAGCAGATTCAGAGCAATATGTTGATGGAGAGGAGTGTAGACCAAAGTAGTAATACTGACACCAATGGTGATGGCCATGTCCTTAGTTAGAATAGGAGAGGAGGGGAGGGGAAGCATTTTAAAACAATAGAGGTAGGTTTTAAAGTTCAAACTTTACTTATTGTGTAAATGTAAATTTGATTATATGTTTGTTAATATGATTTAGAACAGCAGAGGGGGGGGGGGGTGAATCAGTTGTTCTCAGGTCCTGATGTATAAAAAAATCTCATAAACTTATCCTTAAATCAGATCCAAAACCAAAACAAACTCGGTCATCACTGATTCAATAATAGAAACATCTAACAATGCAGTCCACTACCTAGCTGTAACTTAACTTGTAAAACATAGCAATGCTCAGATCTAAACATTCACACAAGTATAACACCAGGTTTTATAGTGGAAACCCAATTTGGGAAAAACCACTTTGTAACATGCTACTATTATTTTCACTCTTCTGAAGTGAGCTTGGTAAAAAGCCAACCCCATCAAAGGTTACAATACACACTGTCAAATGTGACTCGGTTAAAGGATTTCAATCACCCTGTTAAAAGTGAGCCTAGTCATAGGACTTACATACACTCCATTAGAATGCAACCTTGTTCAAAGGATTTAACCTACGATTGTTAGGTCAACCTCTATTAAAAGGATTTTGACTGTTACAATGGTTAGAAAGTAGCAGCAATATTATCTGAAAAATATACAACTCACTTTGCAAATATCAGATCTGATTCTATACACTAATGTTGGTTTACTGACTTTGAAACTTTTCCATTTCCATCTCTGATCTGCTCGGAACTTTTCTTCAAGCAATCATCACCATTCCCCTTAATCCTTTTCTGCTTATTCAATCAATAAAACTTTTCCTCTTCCAGCATTCTCTGTTCACCATGTGCATACATATCACAATGTTTAGGTTCCCTTATATTTTCCTCAATTATATTAACTCATCTTTTGCTACTCAATCCCATTCATAGATCTTAGGGTTAGGTCAGATTCATTAAATCTACCCACTTTATGTTCTTCAGCTCCTTTCTAGAATCATCTCAAATCTCTTAATGATTTACAATAAAACATTTTACAATGCATTTAATGCTTCCAAACAATCAATGAATAAAGTCAAAATGTTTTACATAATCCAAGAATTCAACAATATTGGCTCCAAAATTAAATTCTCTTCAAATATAAAATTGTTGATGCTTGGTCGATACTGTGATTGTTCACTCGGTCTTCATGTAGAATGCTTGGTCAATACTAAAACTATCTCCTCGGCTTGCACTGTCTTCCTCGACAATTTACTGGTGTTCGATTGACACTATAATTTTTCTCAGCATACACTAACTCAGTCGACATTAACATCACTCTACTTAAACATGATTTTTCCAATCTTTGCTTGGTTAAGCCTACCAGTATAGTCTTCAATCTTACTAAGATAAAGAATACATTATCTCATCATAGTGCAACATAGTCAAGTACACTTTGTAGTATAAAGATAACTCAACCTTTCCCTAGGTGCTATTGTTACCAACCTTTACTAGCCCCTTAACATCACTCAAATAGATATAGTACTTTCCTAAGTAGCAACAGTCTTACCAATTAAGGTTTGACATCAATGACAATACAACAATTGTTTCAATTCAGTTTCCAACAATCTCCCTCTTTGGCATTGATGGCAACACCATATGATATCACCTGAATAACACATGGATTACCAACCAATCCAAAATCTTATCTATCCATCTGAAACTTATTTATAATATCCTTAGCTTCATTCTGATTCAAAATCCTGTAAGCCTCACTTCTGTGATGGTCAGAAGTATTTAGATCTCCCTCTATCCTGATTCTTCATTTCAGTTCATTATCCTTTTTCCTTTTAGTTCCATCAGCTCATCAACTCTTTCTTTTTAGTATCATGTGTTATCATTACAGTACATTCTCCCTCAACTCATCAACTCATCAACTCTTAGTTTTCAGTATCATGTGTTGTCTCATGTGTTATCATATTAGTAAATTCTCCCTCTTTGACAAAAATGCCAAAGCAACAACTAAAACTTACATCCATCAAATGTAGATAATATTTGTGTAGCTCAATGTTTCTCCCTCTATCATCTTGCTTATGACTGATTCCTTGTCTTTGCTTCACTTCACAACTCTAGGCCAGCCCTAAAGTGTGACAATCTTCTACATCAATTTGTCAAATCTTCTATTGTAGCACATTTGATGCAGTGCTCCTAGCTTGTCTAGGCAGCCTCAGTTAGGGGAAGAACCCCTAATTGACTTCTCAAATACTCATGATCTTCTCTGGGTAATGCTTTAGTGAATATGTCTGCTAGTTGTTCTTTTGTATTCACATATTCCATTCAGACTTCTTTGTCTTGTACTAATTCTCTCAAGTAGTGATACTTGATTGCAATGTGTTTTGTCTTAGTGTGCATCACTGGATTCTTAGAAATATTGATAGAACTTGTGTTGTCATAGAAAATAACATCAGGTTCAGTGATTTCTTCTTTCATGCCTATCAACAATTGTGTTATCCATACCAAGTTTGAACAATTCACTGCAACAACAACATACTCAGCCTCGACAGTAGATTGGGAAATGTAATTTTGTTTCTTGCTTGTCCAGGAGACTAATCTCTATCCAAGAAAGAAAGCTCCACCACTTGTACTCTTTTTGTCATCTACATTTCCTACCCAATTAGCATCTGTATAAACTCAGAGTTCAAATTTGTCAACCTTCTTATAATATAGACCATAGTCAGCAGTTCCTTTCAAGTATCTCATAATTATTTTCACGGCCATCATATGTGTTTCCTTAGGATTAGTAGAGAATCTTTCCATAATCCCAATAGCTAATGCAATATCTGATCTTTGTGTACAACATACTACAATTTTCCAATCATAGATCTGTACAGAGTTTGATTCACTTATGCAGCATCATCATTCTTAGATAACTTCTATCCAGTAACCATAGGAGTTCCTACTGGATTAGCATCTTCCATCCCAAATTTTTTTAGTATTTCATTAACATACTTAGACTGTGTAATAAAAATTCCATTCTTCCTTTGGTATACTTGTAAACCAACAAAGAATTTGATCTCACCAAACATACTCATTTCAAATTTAGTTTGCATTTCATTTGAGAAACTTTTTCATAATGCATCTTGTCCACCAAAAATAATGTCATCAACAATTTTTTTTTCCAACAAGATACCTTTACCTTCTTCATCCTTCATGTACATATTGCTTGTGTCATTTGTTCTTGAAAATCCAATCTGTATCAAGTAGTTGTGCAACCTCCCATACCATGCTCTAGGTTCTTGCTTCAATCCATATAATGCTTTGTTCAGTTTGCACACCATGTGTCTTCTGTTTGGATCAATAAAACCTTCTAGTTGTTCTATATAAACTTCTTCTAGTATACCATTCAAAAATGCAGACTTGACATCCATTTAATATACCTTGAAATCTTTATAAGCAGTATATGTAAGCAGAGTTCTTACTCCTTCCAATCTAGCTACAGGGGAAAATGTCTCCCCATAATCTATTCCTTCTTCTTGTGTGTAGCCTTTTCATACTAGCCTAGCTTTGTTTCTAGTGATTTCACCATTTTCATTCATCTTATTCTGAAATACCCACTTTGTTCCTATAAAATTCTTGTTTTCAAGTCTCAGTACCAAAGTCCAAGTATCATTCTTCTCAATCTGGTCAATTTCTTCATTCATTGCTTGTATCCAGTCTTCATTCTCCAATGCTTCTCTAGTTTTTTTCGGCTCAAATTCACATAGTAGACATGTTGGATCCTTAGTATTACTTCTAGTCTAGATTTTAGTATCTTTGTCTCCAATTATCTGTTCAGGCTTATGATGTCTTCTCACATATTTTGCCAAAATAGGTTCAGCTGTTATCTCCTCTATTTCATCATGTTCCTAAATAAGATTGTCAGATTCAACTTCAGAATGCTCGGCAACCTCTTCCTGATACTCAACAACATTTTCTTGTAGCTTGGCATGTTCTTGTTCTCTCTCGGCACTATTTTCTTGATGCTCGGCAGCTTCTATCTATCGCTCGACATTGCTTACCCAAGACTCGGCATCAGGTGGAAGTCAATTACTTGCCTCTTCTTCTTCTTCAATGTACACAAAAGATCTATAATCTTCTGGTTCTCTTTTACTATCAGCTTCATTTCTTTCTACATACTCATCAATTTTTACATTCACACTTTCAACAATTTTGTTAATGTTAGAGTTCAAACACTTATAAGCTTTACTTTTTGTGGAGTGCCCTAGGAATATTCCTTTATCACTCTTAGCATCAAACTTTCCATTCCTAGTGTCTTTCAATATATATCACTTACTTCCAAAGATTCTAAAGTATTTAACACTCGGTGCATGTTCATGTCATAATTCATAAGGTGTCCAATTTGTACCTTTCTTGATCTGTACCTAGTTAAGAGTGTAGACAGTAGTGCTTATAGCTTCTTTCCAATATCTCTATGCCACATTCTTTTCAATCATTAATGTCCTTGCACAATCCAAGATAGATCTATTTCTCCTTTCTGCTATACCATTCTGTGGAGGTTTTCTAGGTGTAGAGATCTATGTTTTAATTCCTCTATCATTGCAAAATAGATTAAATTCATTTGATGTAAATTCTCCACCTTAGTCAGATCTAAGACATTTCAGGTTCCTACCTATCTCCTTTTCAACCTTAGCCAAATACCACTTACAATATTAAAAAGCTTTAGATTTTTCTTTTAGAAACATCACATGCATCATCTTAGTATGATCATCAACAAATAACATAAAGTATCTAGCACCACAGTAACTTTGTACACCCATAGGTCCACAAAGGTCAGTATGAACCAAATCTAAAATGTTTTCAGAAGTAAAGGATTTTCTCTTGAAACTTGGCTTTGTCATTTTTCCTAACTGGCATTCCTTGCACATCACATTCTCAGGTTTCTTCAATCTAGGTAGAACTCTTACCTTTTTCTTCTTACTTATTTCTACCAGATTGTCAAAGTGAACATGACACAACCTTTTATACCATAACCAAATATCATCAAGTTGTGCAATCAAACATGTTTCTTCAGATAGGTCAAGATAGAACAAATTACCTCTAGTCTTATCTCCACTTCCAATCAGTTCTCCAGTAGCATCAAATATTTTAGCTTGCTTGTGATGAAATTCCACTCGGTAACCAATTTTGTTAAGCTGAGAAACACTTAGAAAATTATAATTAAGACCTTTAACCCAATATGCATTTTCACAAGATATCTTATCAGTTAGTTTAATCAAAACTTTTCCTCTAATAGGACACGGTGCATCATTACCAAAATTTACACTTTTACCTCTGTAATGATGTAAGGTCTCAAAATTATTTTCATCACCAGTCATGTGATGTGAACATCCACTGTCAATAATCCATTTATCATTCTTGTTCACATAGGATATCAATGCAGTTTTCTCATCCTCATCAGATTCATCTTTCATTGCCACATAAACTACCTCAATTTCAAAATCATCACTATCAGTGTCAGTCTCTTTTTCAGCAATGTAACAAGATTTCTTACCTTTTCCCTTTTAGTCTCTTTTCCATCGGTAGCTTCTATCATCTTTTATGTCTTTGTGTTTTCTTTTCCTTTCATCATCTTTATCCTTCCTGTTAGGACATCTAGCAGCTATATGACCAACATTATTACATGCAAAACATATAATAGGGAGGTTACCTTTATACTTTCCTTTTCCCCTTCTTATTCTTCTAGCCATAAGAGCTTCTAGATCTTCTAGGTCTTCATCAGAAGTGTCACTGTCACTTTCACTATCACTTTCACTTTCACTTTCACTGATGCATCTTCCTTTTTCTTTCTTTGGCTTGTTCAGAACTAGCTGTGACTTAAAAGTAGATTCAACATTTCCAATGCTTCAAACAATGAAATTATCATAATTAGAGAGTTCAAAAGCAGTCAACTTACCAACCAAACTTTCCAAGGTAAGCACATTAGTAGAGTTACATCTAGATTCTTGAATAGCTGAGATCTTAATAGCATATATAGGACAAAAGGTTCTTAATACTTTCCCAATTATAGTTTCATCATCAATAGTCCCATTAGCTCCTCTAATAGCATTCACAATTTCTTTTATTCTACTACAATATTGTGCAATGTTTTCACCTTCTTTCATTCTCATTTCATCAAACTTACCTCTACGACTCTCAGCCTTTTCTTTCAGCACATTCAAGTCACCACCATAGATCCTTGCAAGAGTGTCCCACATATCCTTTGTAGTTGTGCAGTCCTTAATGTCCTCAAATTTTGGATAGCTTAGGGTAGATGCAATTTCCAGCATTGCCTGATTATGTTCTTTCTTATCTCTCATTTCTTCAGCAGTCAAAGGTGCAACAGGTCAGACATAGCTGTTCTCAATGTAGTACTTTGCAGAGTCAATAATATTGGCTAGATGCAGCTTCATCAAGCTTTTCCATGTAGGGAAATTTTCTTTATTGAGCTTTAGTACCTCCTTTTTATACATCTTGATCATTTGCTTCAAGCCTCTTTAAACTTGATATCTGTCAACACTAATAATAAGCAACTGAGCTCTAATACCAATTATTAATATGATTTA
Source organism: Chamaecyparis obtusa (assembly GCA_027943335.1). Lineage (NCBI taxonomy): Eukaryota > Viridiplantae > Streptophyta > Pinopsida > Cupressales > Cupressaceae > Chamaecyparis > Chamaecyparis obtusa. The sequence continues at coordinate 12,588 of BSBK01001012.1, forward strand.
GAACAATAGAGAGGGGGGGTGAATCAGTTGTTCTCAGGTCCTGATGTATAAACCAATCTCATAAACTTATCCTTAAATTAGATCCAAAACAAAAACAAACTCGGTCATCACTGATTCAATAATAGAAACATCTAACAATGCAATCCACTACCTAGCTGTAACTTAACTTGTAAAACATAGCAATGTTCAGATCTAAACATTCACACAAGTATAAATACCAGGTTTTATAGAGGAAACCCAATTTGGGAAAAACCACTTTGTAACATGCTACCATTATTTTCACTCTTCTGAAGTGAGCTTGGTAAAAAGCCAACCCTGTCAAAGGTTACAATACACACTGTCAAATGTGACTCAGTTAAAGGATTTCAATCACCCTGTTAAAAGTGAGCCTAGTCATAGGACTTACATACACTCCATTAGAATGCAACCTTGTTCAAAGGATTTAACCTACGATTGTTAGGTCAACCTCTATTAAAAGGATTTTGACTGTTACAATGGTTAGAAAGTAGCAGCAATATTATCTGAAAAATATACAACTCACTTTGCAAATATCAGATCTGATTCTATACACTAATGTTGGTTTACTGACTTTTAAACTTTTCCATTTCCATCTCTGATCTGCTTGGAACTTTTCTTCAAGCAATCATCACCATTCCCCTTCAGCCTTTTCTGCTTATTTAGTCAATAAAAATTTTCGTCTTCCAGCATTCTCTGTTCACCATGTGCATACATATCACAATATTTAGGTTCCCTTATATTTTCCTTAATTAGGTTAACTCATCTTTTGCCGCTCAATTTCATTCGTAGATCTTAGGGTTAGGTCAGATTCATTGAATCTACCTGCTTTATGTTGATCAACTCCTTTTCTAGAATCATCTCAAATCTCTTAAAGATTTACAATAAAATGTTTTACAATGCATTTAATGCTTCCAAACAATCAATAAATAAAGTCAACACATTTTACATAATCCAAGAATTCAACAATGTCGACTCAAAAATTAAATCCTCTTCAAATATAAAATTGCTGATGCTCAGTCGATACTGTGATTGTTCACTCGGTCTTCATGTAGAATGCTTGGTCAATACTAAAAATATTTCCTCGGCTTGCACTATCTTCCTCGACAATTTATTGGTGCTCGGTCGACACTATAATTTTTCTCAGCATACACTAAATCGGTCGACACTAACATCACTTGGCTTAAACATGATTTTTCCATTCTTTTCTCGGTTAAGTCTACCAGTATAGTCTTCAGTCTTACTAAGATAAACAATACATTATCTCATCATAGTGCAACATAGTCAAGTACACTTTGTAGTATAAAGATAACTCAACCTTTCCCTAGGTGCTATTTTTACCAACCTTGCTTAGCCCCTTAGCAACACTCAAATAGATATAGTACTTTCCTAAGTAGCAACAGTCTTACCAATTAAGGTTTGACATCAATGACAATACAATAATTGTTTCAATTCAGTTTCTAACAATGTTTATTTTGGTAGGGGACCATATCACTAAATATTAAGGTTAATCTGGTTTATATTTTTTATTTTTTAAAGAGTAAAATAAAGGATTAAGGTAAAATATTTTTTAATTATGCATGACATACTAGCTTTGAATCAAGGACACATATATTTTCTATTATCTAAATTAGTCTTTTTCTTAGTTAAAATAAGAAGATCAATATTAATGAACATGTGGGGAACATTTTCTTGTGTAGTGGTAAGTTGAAAGTATCTCATATGAGTGGTCTTGGGTTCAAGTCTACTCAATCCCCATGATGATTTTGGCTTTGGCCCATTACCCATCAAAATAAATAAATAAATGCACATATAATTTTTTAAATTAATTTATTTTACCAATTTTTCATGTGTGTGGAACAAATAGCTCTACAAGTGCTTTAAACTTATGTTCACTAGAAAATAAAAAATAAATTTAATAATTAAACAAAATATATTCAAATTATGCTCACTAGAAAGATTATATTGAGTGCTACAGTCTTACAAATTATATTGTCATAATCCTTCCATTTCTTTTAATTAAAAGAAAACTAGTTTTGAAGGGACAAGAAACCCTATTACAAGACAAACATCCAATGAAAGAAACCAACTATTGGACAAGAGCAAAACAAAAACCACAAAAATAGAGTATGATCCAAAATGTTGATGCAAAAAATTATACACAATCGAAGCCAAAAACAACCTCCAACAAATCTTATCATTGATAAAAAGAGAGGAAAAGATCATCACTTTCTTGGAGAAGAAATGAGAGTGATTGAGGGAGGAAATACAATCACAAACATTTGTTGTATAGAAAAGGTAGAAAATTAAAAAAAGGGTTATATTGTGAATGACATCTTTTAGAGCTAGGGAATGAAGACCTCCTCATTAAAGATGAAATATGTTAGGATTAACAAGACATAAATAAAAATTACATGCAAATATAACCAATATTAGAAAACAATAAACCACATAGAAGAGAACACAATACACAAAGATTTAATTTGGTTCACCCAATCCTTGGGCTACATCCACCAACAATGAGTCCAATATTATTATTATCCAGTGATCACAACCTAATTACAATCCATAATCCCTTACAACTCAATTCTACTACAAGTACTAAAATCGTACATAATGAAAACCCTAACCCTAAGCCATATTATACAATATTTTTCTGCTTTAGGGTTAGAAATGAGTTACAATATGTCAGCCCAAAAATAGTTGAAAATATTTCAGCCTCAAAAAAATTTGCCTCGAGACTGTGCCCCTGAACCCTTGCTCTTGTGGGCTACCACCCCCAAATCCCCACTTGGGGCCCAGCCTAGCCCTGAACCCCAATGAGGTTGGGAGGAAAAGTGTATAGTACTTTCCTGGATAATACTTCCTAATTAGTCACCACAAGCTAACAATCTCCCACTTGGTGACTGATCAGTATCCATACTAAAAACCTTCCACTTGGAGACTGATCTTGTAGCAATACCGCTACCATATGAGGCTCCCACTGGATCAAACCACCCTGGACTCAATTGTTCCTTTATTCCGTTTAGTCTAGAAGACCAACTGAAGATAAACATGAGTTCAACTTCTCCCATGTTACTATCTTTGTAAACATATCTATTGGATTATCATCTGTATGTATCTTTTCCAGCTTTAACTTCCCATCATCCAAAACTAACCAAATGAAATGGTACTGCAACTGAATTTTTTTTGTGTTTGAATGCAATGCAGAATTCTTCACAAGATGAAAGGCACTTTGGCTATCTGTATGCAGAAAAATTACCCATCTATGGATGTCCCAATTCTTCCATGAAGAATTGAAGCCATATCATCTCCTTGGCTGCCTTTGTAGCAGCAACATACTCTACCTTTGTAGTGGATAAAGAGACCACCTTTTGTAGTCAAGAAATCAAACTCACTACTATCCCACCAATAGTAAATACATAACCTATAGTACTCCGCTTGCTATCTATATCTCCTACCAAATCTAAGTCAACATAGCCTTGTACAATAGTAGTAGAACCCCTAAATTGTAAACACTTACTGGATGTACCTCTCAAATATTTGAGAATCCATTTGACTGCATTCCAATGCTCAATAACAGGGTTACTCATATATCGGCTAACGACTCCCACTATGTGTGCAATATCTAGCCTAGTACATACCATAGCATACATTAAGCTCCCTACAACTGAAGCATAAGGTACCTTAGACATTTTTGCCTCTTCTTTTGATGTCTTAGGACACAACTCCTTAGTCAAATTCAAATGACTAGGCAAAGGTGTGCTGACAGCTTTGGCATTCTCCATAGAGAAACGTTGCAACACCTTCTCAATATAATCAGCTTGAGATAGAGACAACTTCCTATTTTTCTTATCTCTACAAATTTTCATACCAAGGATTTGTTGTGCTGCCCCCAAATCCTTCATAGCAAATGAATATGCTAACTGTTATTTCAACCCCTTAATGTGATCCATGTTAGACCTAGCTACAAGCATATCATCAACATATAAACATAAAATAATGTAGTTTTCATCATCCAACCTCTTAAAATAAACACAATGGTTAGAATGACACCAAGTGCATCCATGCTCATTCATAAAAGTGTCAAATTTAATATACCATTGCCGAGGTGCTTGCTTCAAGCCATATAAACTTTTCTGCAATCTACACACCAAATTCTCCTTACCCTTGACCTCAAATCCTTGTGGCTAGACCATATATATTTCTTCATCCAAATCACCATGAAGAAAAGTTGTTTTAACATCAAGCTGCTCTAAATGCAAATCTTCAGTAGCCACAATACTTAAAACAGTAAGGATAGAAGTCATTTTAACAACTGGAGAAAATATCTCATCAAGAATCAATACCTTTTTTCTATGCAAATCCTTTTACAACTAACCTAGCTTTAAATCATTTCTTACCTCCATCCTCTTCTTTTATCCTGTAAACCCATTTATTCTATAAGGCCCTTTTACCTACAAGTAATTTACATAAATCCCATGTTTGATTTTTCAGAAAAGAGTCCATTTCATCTGTCATTGTAGACTCCCACTGAAGCTTTGTATCCACCTACAGAGCTTTATTATAACATTCTAGTTCACCAGCATCTGTTAACAAAATAGAATACAAAGATGGAGAAAATCTTTATGGAGGTCTACTTAGCCTTGTTGACTGTCTAACATTCACTGGGGTGTGTGGTATTTGTTGTTACTTTTGTTGCAGAGCATAAGGAACTACTGGAACATCATCTTTTAGAGTATCATATAGTACTACATAGTCATTTTCTTTCTTCTCATGTTGCTGCAACAGATCTTTGTACAATACTTTCTCATTGAATATGACATCCCCGCTTCTTACAATTTTATGATTTTCAAAATCCCAAAGCCTATAACCAAATTCATCAATGCCATATCCAACAAATACACACTTCTTTGACTTAGCTTCCATCTTGGTTCTATTTTCAGAATCTATATGTGCAAAAGCTTCACAACCAAAGGTTTTGAGAAAAGAATAACTCACCTACTTACCACTCCATGCTTCCTTTGGAATACCACAATCCAAAGGAGTAGAGGGGTCTCTATTGATTAAATAAATAGAACTATTCATAGCCTCTACCCACGTGTTTTTGGGCAGCCTAGCATGCAACCTCATACTCCTTGCACGCTCCATTATTGTCCTCTTCATGCGTTCAGCCACTCCATTTTTTTGTGGAGTCCTTGGTATAGTTTTTTGCCTACGAATACCATTAGAGGAACAATAATATTCAAATTTTGTGCTACAATACTCACCACCATTATCAGATCTTAGATATTTTAACCTTTTACCAGTCTCATTCTCAACCAAGCATTTCCATTTCTTAAAAGTTTGAAATACATCAAATTTATGTCTAAGGAAATAAATCCATACTTTTCTCATTGCATCATCTATAAATGTAACATAATACAAAGAGCCACCAAGGGAAGATACCTAAGCTAGTCCCCATACATCTATATGCACAAGCTCTAATCTCTCATTATTTTTTTCCTTCCCACTCTTCACAAAACTAACTCTCTTTTGTTTTCCATACACGCAACCCTCACAGAAATCTATATTGACACATTTTAGACTAGGTAAAAATTTCTTTGAATAAAGTAATTTCATACCTTTTTCACTCATGTGCCCAATTATGTTGTGCCACAGTGCTATGTTAGAATCTACAGCAATAGTTTGATGTTTTTCCTACTCAACTGTAGCCACTATTCTTGAACATTCATTATCTTCTGAAACAATTAAAGTAGAAGGAATAGTATGACCTATACAAAGATATAAGGTGCCTACTTTCACACCTTTTGCTACTACTAAGGAACATTTTGAAACCTTCTAATTTCTATCATTAAAAGTAACTGTGCAACCCTCATCACCCAGTAGCCCTGCTAAAATTAAATTCTTACTCAGCCTTGGAACATGTGTTACCTCTTGTAGTAGCCAATGATTCCCATTCTGCAACTTAATCTTAATTTTTCCCTTTCCAACTATCTAACATGGTTCATTATCTCCCAAATAAACTAGACCAAAATCCCCTTGGACATAATCAAGAAAGTAACTTCTATGGGGTGTAGCATGAAATGAAGCCCCAAAATCTAAAACCCATGAATCATCAATACTTTCTAAAGAAAGAATCAAAGCATCCTCTTCAGATTTATTACTTACCACATTTACCTCCTTGTTACCTTCTTGTTTGTCTCCTTCTTTATTCTTCTGAGACTAGCAATCTTACTTTTTATGCCCTAGTTTTCCACAGTACCTGCAATCATTTGGCCCTTTGGCTTCAGACCTCTTTCCCTTTAATTTTCCTCTTGATTTCCCATGATTTCTAGAGTTTTTTCCTCTCTCATTGCTTCTACCCTTGCTTTGTGCATTTAAGACACTACCTGATGTGGATCCATCTAAGATTTTCCTATGAATTTCCTCACTCAGAATAACACCAATAACATCATCATATTTTACGGTATTAGAACCAGAATTAGAATTACTAACAACCATTACCAAGCCATTCTAGCTTTCAGGCAAAGAACAAAAAATTAAGAGAGCCCTGACTTCTTCATCAAAAATAATATTGCTAGAAGCTAATTGACTGGTAACTATATTAAAATCATTTAAATGATCTGCAAATGACCCACCTTCCACCATTTTCATATTAAATAAACGCTTCATGAGAAATACCTTATTTGAAGTGAAGGGCTTTTCATACAACTTCGCCAGGGTTTTCATCAAATCTCTAGTCATCATTGCTTGTGTAATATTGAATGGCACTGATTATGCTAGGCATAATCAAATACTACCAAGAGCCTTTCTATCAAGAATGACCCAGTCCTCATCAGAAATGCTTGCTAGTTTATTGGCTTTTCCTTCCAACGGTCACCATAGATCCTTCTGATAGAGATAGTCCTCCATTTGCATTTTCCATAAATGAAAGTTCTACCCATTAAACTTGTCGACCTTCAGCCTACCTCATATTCCATTGCTCCCACTCAACCATGAGACTCCCACTAAACCATGAGATCTTCCTGTAGAGGATAACTGAAAAACAACCTCGCTCTAATACCACTTGTTAGGATTAATAAGACAGAAATAACAGTTACATGCAAATATAACCAATATCAGAAAAAAATAAACTACACAGAAGAGAACATAATACATAAAGATTTAATGTGGTTCACCCAATCCCTGGGCTACGTCCATCAACAATGAGTCCAATATTATTATTATCTAGTGATTACAACCTGATTACAATCTGTAATCCCTTACAACTCAATTCCACTGCAAGTACTAAAATCATACATAATGAAAACCCTAACCCTAAGCCATATTATACAATATTTTTCCACTTTAGGGTTAGAAATGAGTTACAATATGTCGGGAGGAAAAGTGTATAGTACTTTCCTAGATAGCACTTCCTGATCAGTCACCACAAGCTAACAAAATGGAAAGCATGTCTAAATGGCCTAATGAAAATAATAAGGAAACTCGTATGGAAGTTTTTGTTTTGTATAATCTATGTGCCAATGTAATAGAAGGTGGTATGAGTGGTGCAAAGACCAATGGTTATTTTTAAGTGGATTCAAACCATTAATTCTTTAAGGAGATGAGAAAAGAGAGAATACATTAGTAGAGGAGAAGAATTTTTGTTTCTAGAAGAGATTAATAATGAAAGAAGAAAAATGTGATAATTTGCTTGTATATTTAATTTAGTAGAGGAACAAACCATAGCCATAGTCTTATTCTTTGAATCCATATGATGGTCTTATCATCTTGTCCACAAACTCTTTGTTGAATATTTAATACAATAGTATTTTAGAGGTAATTGAATCCTTTATTAGAAAAAAATTATTATAATTTAATTTAATGTTGTAATTCCTTAAAATATGTGTTCATCACTTTTAACTAATAAAAGAGAATGATGCATTGCATTATATTAAGTGTAGGCCTTTGTGTAATATTAGAAATTAATTCAAAAGCTGAGTTGTTTGTTAGGTATAAAGGAAACAATTACCTCCAACATTTGTTCTAGGGTTCTATGAATTGTATTCCAATAGATTTCTCGATAGGGGTACCTTTGCCAAAATCCAAAGGAATACTAATATGACTCTCTATATCCATATCACACATACTTAGAGGCTAAGAATTAGGGGAATGTATAGTGGGGTCAACATCCTTATAGGAATCCTTTTTGAATTTCTTAATTGTAGAGAACTTTTTCCCTCCCCCCCAACTGATTAGGACCTAGTAAGGGTTTTCCCCTTTCTGTTAGTAGACATATGTGAGGACATATTGGATTTATCTTTACCCTTATCACCATTACTAGGTTCCAAAGACTCTAGCCAAAAAACCTCAGGGTGAGTATAACCTGAGTCATCGTCATTAGAAACTACAATTCTATGGTAGGACAAAGTGTTACTTTTAGGATTGTTTCACTTTCCCAAATATAAAATGACTTGCTCATCTAAGGGGGCACCCTCAAGGTCAGTTGTAAAGTCCTCATAGTGACGATGGTCATTTTATTGGTATTCAATGGTAGACTTAGGAATATAGTATTTTCAGACGTGGATGTAGGAGCCAACACAGATAGACATATTCTTGTGTGACTAATCTATCCTCTTATATCTTTACAAGGAAAATTACAACCATATTAAGCTATTACTAAATATCTTGAGAGATAAAAATATTCAAAAAAGTATTTAGATGTATAGTACAAAATAATAGAAAAAGATATCATTAAGATGACACTAGATGTACCATGGGAAAAACCTCATAATAAAAAGAATAAGAAAAGGTCTACATGAGCACTCACATGCTTGATATATTATTGTAGAAGAGGAAAACTAGTGATTTACATAATTTTACTAGTGAAACAATTTTCCCTTATTTTATATTAACATTTCATTGGTTTTATTATTAATTAATAGAATAACCATCATACTTATAAATGATTTAAAAGAAATATTTTTTATTTTTCTAAGACAATACAAGAAAGTTGATAAAATGTTATTTGAAAATAAAAATTTATAAAAGCAAATTATAGAACTCAAAAGTGAATCAAAACAAATTTCCATCAAAAAGGGGAACTTACTACATAGGATCCTACAATATTCCATAGATGTTTGGATGCCACACAAATGTATACACATTATGTTGTTAGCTTATGAATAAAATACAAAAAATATAATCTTGTTGTTTACCTAATCTACAAAACTAGAAATGGAAAATATGCTAGAAAACAACATACAATCAAAATATAAAGAAATAAACTAAATAGCATGATTTAGACAACAATAGAAAAAATAATTTCAATAAGAAGACACTCATAAGTCATCATGTAATTAAATGTCCTTAGAGTACATACAAACACAAAGAAAATGAGAAATGTTTGGGCTCCTTAAAGGATATTCCCTGGTTGAATATCCACTTTGATATTTCTAGCTCCATAATAGCCAAGATAAATACATAGAAATAAAAATAATGTGTGTTCTTAATCTAAGTGTATCTATATTAAAATGAGATATTGATAGGGCTTAGTAATCCCAATGTTATTGGGGGCATAATGAAATAAATTCTTACAATAATAATAAGAATAATATCACCTGTAAAAGCTTGAAGAATGTTAAGTTTAAGATTGCTGCAAATGTAATAGCACTATCATGAAAGTATGTGTCTTCCAAATGCATCGATCTCTTGAATATATGCATGGTAAAGATAAGAAGAGACATGTCCCTTCATAGGACATGTCTATTCATTAAACTAATTTATTAATTAACTGTATATAATCATTATAAGAATAAATAAATGATTAACTTCATATATATATATATATATATATATATATATATATATATATATGGGTTCAATCACAAAGTTGTGTCCCACTTTTTGGGATGAAGGAAATCGCCAAATTGTTAACAAAAAAAAATTTCTTGTCCTCGTGTGAAGTCAATACTTCACCCAAAGTCTTCCGCAGGCTTTGTGCAAAGACACCACGTAGGGGTCTTCGCACGAAGACCCCTGTGTGGCTTCGTGTGAAGTGCGTACTTCGCATGAAGCCATTCAGGGCTAGATTCTTTATAAATTTCGATGATTTCATTTTCTACCTATCATTTTCATTGTAGCAGTTTGTGGACCCCTGGGCTTGGAGCGAACTACGTCACCACGCTAGCACACCAGCGCTTCTTGAGCTTCGTCGACCTCCTCAGTTTTCTAGCAGTACCAGGTACACATATTTTTCTCATTTTTTATTGTAAATAATATGTTTTGTATATATTTTAACTAGTTATTTGTTTTAAATAATTTTTAATTTGTATAAATGTTAGAAATCGTAAGAAAAATGTTAGAAAACATTAAGATTCAAGTTAGAAAATGTTAAATTTTAAATTTTAAATTGTAATTATTAAGAATTTCTCTCTCTCTCTCTCTCTCTCTCTCTCTCTCTCATGTATGTACATGCATTTTTAGTAAACTTATTAAAGTTAGCTATTTGTTTTATTTATAATTTTTTGTTTGTGAAAATCTTAGAAAATCGTAGTTCAATTTTTTAAAATGATCTAGTAGTATGTTAGAAAACATTAAAAAATTGTAGTAGAATAAGTTTCTAGGAACCTTATTTCTCTTTTACAACATATTAAGACACTTAGGATCCTTTACTATAATTTACATATTACCTGACATCTTACTTGACACATAGGACCCCTTAAGACCCATACAAACCATTATTATATATTAAAATATCCTATGACACATTCATCTATCTTAGCCTCTGTTAATAAATATGTGAACCCATTGTTGCCCACAAGAGCCCTTAAGACATACTAGTATCAATTAATGCAACCTAAGATACCTTAAACCACTTATCATGCATCTATGACCCATTAACATTGTTGGACCATTATACATGTCCCTTATGACATTTTAAGACATCTATGACCCATTCAGATCATCAAGACCCATTAACATATCTTAGGTTGTCTTAGGACACATTTATGTACATCCTAGATTTAATTAATTTATCATACAAGGATCATCCACTAATGAAACGTAGGACCCCTTAGGACCTCTTATGTTACCCCTGACCCCTTAAGACACATATATATACTTGACTCATTGTTACCCACAACCCCTTAAGATGTAGTCTAGGACCGTGCTTATATTGCACCTACAACCCATTAACATTCTAGGACTCTTATCTAGATCCCTTATGAATTCTTAAAACAAATATAAAACCTTAGGACCCCCAAGACCGATTAAAAAAATTTAGGATGTCCTAGGACTAGACTTAGACCACTTATGATGTTCTACGACCCATTAATATTATTGGACCATTATACATCCCTTATGATATTTTAAGACATATACACATGACCTATTCAGATCCTGAAGACCCATTATATATGTATATGAGGATCCATTAATGTAACCTAGGATGGGCCCTTAGGACATTTTACGTTACCCACGACCCCTTAAGACAATCAAGGACCACTTACATTACACATGATCCCTTAAGAAACTCTAGGTCATATTAGGTGGACTAATAGGTCACATTAGGTCATATTAGGAAATAAGGTACATGTCTAAGTCATTTATCTACTTAAATACCTAACTAGACCTATTAGGACCAAGTAGACCTAACTAGGACCTATTAGGATTGATTAGAGAGGTATTAGGTCTTTAACCAACAAATTAGTCTGACCAATTAGATGTATTAGGATCTATTAGGTCCAAATAGACCTAACTAAATCTATCTAGACTTGTTATGATAGGTAATTAGGATAGACCTAATATGACTTGATTGATGTCTTATCTATACCTTAGGACCTCTTATGAACTACCCACGACCCCTTAAGACACTCGATGACTCCATGACTCCATAATAGGAACTGAACATTAGGTCATATTAGGAAATAAGGTATGTCTAAGTTGTTTCTCTACTTATAGACCTAACTATCTACCTATTAGGACCAATCAGACATTCTAGGACCAATTAGATAGGTATTAGGTCTTTAACCAACACTAGTCTAACCAATTAGATGTATTAGGACCTATTAGGTCCAAATAGACCTAACTAAACCTATCTGGACCTATTATGACCAATTAGACAAGTAACTAGACCAATTAGGACCTATTAGGACCAAAATTTAGGACCTATTAGACTTAACTAGACCTAATCAAGTACCAAGACCAATTATGACTCAATTAGAATCAATTAGAACCAGTTAGGAGGTCTAATTAAACTCAATTAGAACCAATTATGACTCTAGGACCACTTATGTTACCCATGACTACTTATATTACCCACAATCCCTTAAGACACTCTACATGACTCTTATATATGTACATTATGACAGGTAATTAGGATAGGTAATATGACCCATTGATGTCTTATCTATACCTTAGGACCTCTTATGTTACCCATGACCCCTTAAGACACTCCATGACTCTTATCTATACCTTAGGACCTATTATGTTGCCTACGATGCCTTAAGACAATCAAGGACTGGACTTACATTACCCACAACCCCTTAAGACACTCTAGGTCATATTACCTATCCTAATAGTTCACACTAGGTCATATTAGGAAATAAGGTATACATCTTTAAGTTGTTTCTCTACTTATAGACCTAACTAGATAGTCTAGGACAACTTATATAACCCACGACTCCTTAAGACAGTCTAGGACAACTTATATAACCCACAACCCTTTAAGATACTTTATAGTCCTAGATTATCTTTATGTTAAGACCTCTTACATTACCTACAACCCCTTAAGACCTCTTATTATAAATTTTTGACCCCTTAAGACCTAATTAGTATGTGTCTTAGGACTCTTAAGACCTAATAAGACCACTTATGTTACCCATGACTCCTTAAGACATGAGCTATGACCACTTATGTTACCCATGACCCCTTATGTAAATGCATTTTTAGTAAATATTAAAGTTAGTCCTGTGACCCATTGATGTACATGTTAGGTTTCATTAATACATACTAGGATGTCCTATGACCCATTGATGTTTTATCTATAACTTAGGACCAAGTTTATTTGTTTCCATTTTACATGCAGTTATAATGTTGTAATCAAGTGCTTAATTATTAACACTTAGCTCTTTCACATGTGATGTACATCTAGATGGCCGATCAGGGCGCACCTCAGATTCCTGACATTCATACTATTTTCCACATGGCTGACACAGAGATAGCTAGACTTAGACAGGCTATCAGTAGATCTAGTGGAGATGGTATATACAGAGACACATGTGCTACTATATTAACTAGTTTAGAGTCTATGACTAGTAGATTGAGGGCCCGCACTTCATTTACACCTCAGGCAGTTGAGACCATTTTTCAAGAGTTGAGGGTGGAGATCTTGGGTGATGTTTCCTTGGCGACGGTTCAAAGCCTCGTCTCCAAGGAAATCATCAAATGAGAGATGTTCCCACATTATGAGCATATGAGAGTGGTGAGGGCATATTAGGTCACACGCTGTGTGACCCCTCAAATTGCTTGTATGATTTACCCTCGACATCTTGAAGCCCATGGTTGTTATCCAAATAATGACCAAATTCCATTATACTTTGCACAACAGTTGTACACTGAGTTCCGTTTGGGACTCAGGGTCAACTATTTTGATATCCCACCTTTTATGGTTAGGGGCTGGGTAGGGTTGCAGACCACGATTAGTATTGTAGGGATGATCGAGTTGTGCAACCTCATAGATAGCTAGTTGGAGAGAGGAGTCCGACAGTGACACCGGTGATGGCTACTATTGCAGATAGGGTCATCATTGCTTCTCAGAGGGGAGTTCTGGATAGCATAGGACAAATTACTTCTGCAGCCACATCGATTACTTCCGATTCAGTGGGCAGATAGATTTTGACTAGACCGAGTAGAGCCAGATCATCTTCTAAGGCTTCATCTAGTAGTGCTATAGGGATGAGTGATGAGACATATAGAGCTGCTGGTCTTCCTGTGCTTGGAGAGATACAAGCATTGTCTGGTTATCAAACTACTTTAGATATGGCCCTTTACTTTTTGGAGGATCTCATGCAGGCCTATTCTCATATTGCCAACTCATAGGGGATCCCTATACATTCAGTCAGGGAGTACATTTCACTTGCACTGGGTCTTGTAGTTCCACCGACACATGATGCACCATCTACTAGTCAGGCACAACATAGTGCAGAGCATCATGCACAGGATAGTGTAGAGCACCGTGCACCCATAGATCACTCTATAGCTGCAGAGCCTGGTATAGAGATTGGAGATGTACGCATCACCAGTGAGGGCATAGACACTTTTGATGAGCAGTTGCATGGGTTAGGTCAGGTGGATGTTGCCACTAGTGGCGGGTCATTTATGGATATGTTATTTCATCCACATGGTTCAGATTCTACACCACTCCCCTCGCAGCTAGTGACACCCCTACACTCCTCATTACTATAGAGGTTTGAGACCTTAGGTGTTGTGGGTGATGCAGTATCAGTTGATGATATGATGGTGTAGCGCGCTGACAATCCTCCTGCTCCTGAGACTCAGGTACATATAATTTTTTTTTCTTTTTTATTAGGAGTTTTAGTGAATAATTGATTGTATGTGTATTAATGTTTGTTTAATTTATAATATTTTGTAGGAATAATTAGCAGAGCATGTTACCTCTAGTGTGGGTTTAGAGCATCTTACACATGATGTGACACCTACTAGTGGTTAGGTAAGTTTTAGATATATACATGTACATGTTTATATTTGAAGTACTTTACATAATATATCTACTATGCACATGTGTATATAACAAAGTGTTGTACACTAAATTTGCAGGAGTCAATCACTACTTTACAAGTAGATGATACACCTACTAGTGCTCAGGTATGTTTTAAAAATATGTAAGTTTAAATATGCATTTATAATATTTTAATTATTTTAGATTATTATCATATATACATGCATTTATATTCGCAGGGCTCAATTTCTGTCTCACAGTCAGAGGATGCTTGTGGTAGTCACTCAAAGGGTCGCTCTATTCATATGCACCTAGATGACTCCCTAGTTTAGGACATGTTGAACATATATTTTATTTGAGACTCATTTTATGATTCGAGACATATGATTCGAGACATACATATATTTGATTAGATGATCTATGCTTAGATTATATGATATGAGACACATTTATTTGATTAGATGATATGATATGGGACACATTTACTTGATTATCTAGATGTACATATTTGATTAGATGATCTATGCTTAGATTATATGATATGAGACACATTTACTTGATATATATGATTAGAGTAGATAGTTTTATTCGATTAGATGATATGATTAGATTAGATGGTTTTATTCCATCAAATGATATGATTAGATTAGATTGTTTAATTCGATTAAATGATATGATTTTTTTTATTAGATGATATATGATTAGATTAGATGGTTTTATTCCATTAGATGATATGATTTTATTTGATTAGATGATCTATATGATATATGATTTGACTAGATGATTTTATTTGATTAGATGATATGATTAGATTAGATGGTTTTATTCGATTAGATGATATGATTAGATTAGATTGTTTAATTTGATTAGATGATATGATTTTTTTATTAGATGATATATGATTATATTAGATGGTTTTATTCCATTAGATGATATGATTTTATTTGATTAGATGATCTATATGATATATGATTTGACTAGATGGTTTTATTTGATTAGATGATCTATGATTTTATTCAAGATTAGATGATATATATGATTAGATTAGATGGTTTTATTTGATTAGATGATATTAGTTTGATTTGTTTGAAAGATGATATATGATATTTGATTAGATGATCTATGATTTTATTTGATTAGATGATTTATTTAGATGATATGATAACTAATTTCATCATTTTTTAGTGTCTTAAGGGGAGGTCTTAAGGGGATCTATAATTAATATCATAAAAGATAAGTAGTTAATACATGTAACTAATGTCCATAATAACTATTCTAACTAATTGTACAACTAACACATGTCATACTTGTAATATAACTAATTTCATTATTTTTTAGTGTCTTAAGGGGATATCTTAAGGGGAGGTCTTAAGGGGATCTATAATTAATATCATAAAAGATAACTAGTTAATACATGTAACAAATGTCCATAATAACTATTCTAACTAATTCTACAAAGTTAACACATGTCATACTTGTAATATAACTAATTTCATCATTTTTTAGTGTCTTGAGGGGAGGCCTTAAGGGGAGGTCTTAACCTGGGATCTATAATTAATATCATAAAAGATAACTAGTTAATACATGTAACTAATGTCCATAAAAACTATTCTAACTAACTCTACAAAGTTAACACATGTCATACTTGTAATATAACTAATTTCATCATTTTTTAGTGTCTTAAGGGGAGGTCTTAACCTGTGATCTATAATTAATATCATAAAAGATAACTAGTTAATACATGTAACTAATGGATAATAGCTATATTCTAACTAATTCTAGAACTAACACATCATAAGTAATATAACTAATTTCAAGCATACATAAAATCTTTAACTAACATGAAATCTATAAAAATCATTGAATAATCAAAGTATATGTATAAAATTCTATATATTAAAACTATTGAACCATCAAATAGGTTAATCATATATCAACAAATTATAGCCTATCATATGTTTAAATATATAAACAAAGTATAATGAAATTTAATCCACAGATATCAAATAGGTCCCAACACAACAAATAAGTATACATGTATTAAACTTTTTAGACCAACTCAAGTGGTTCAGACCTTTCATGGAGAACCTGTAATATTCTCTCATGATCCTCACTATCTAGTCTCCACTTATGATGTCCACGTTGAGATTAAACTATATGAAGACAAATGGATGTGGCAACTACTAGGTGACTTTATTAGAACACCTTATTGTTTGGTTCGTAATCAACAAAGTGAATACCATGTTGAATTACTTTGATTTGTTTGAAATATGTTCCCTCTAAAACAACTGAACCTGCAAGTCACATATTTTAACAATATATAAATTTAAACAAACTCAATTTGAATTTTGTTAAAAGGTTGAAATTTAAAATTTACAAATTGAGTTCAATATATTGATGTAAACTAGATATACAAACCTATGGGGAACAACATTCCATCACTTTCTTTAGGTTCAAGTAACTTCATCCTCTCTACAGTACAATGCAGTAAATAATAATCAACTCCTACATTTCCACTCTTAGCAATCACTGTAAAGACATCTCCTGCACAATAAATTTTTATATATATGTGTGTGAGATCTTAAAATAAATACTTAGTTCAATCTATAGATCTATCTATATCTACATGATCTATACATGTGCAACTCAGTGTACCATATAATGTGAAATTTATATATACTTACCAATTTTGACCAATCCTGAGATATGATCATAATCAGTAGAAATCAAAGGAACATCATCGAAGTTTTCATCTTCATCTCTATCAAATGTATCAGTAACAACTAGTGGCACTAGATTCCATGCACCTACATATCCATGATCTTGATTGATACATTCCTCATAATTGTTAGCAATGTAGTGACAAAAAAAGCATGAGTCGTCCCTAGTGTTCAACATCCAATTGTGACAATTCGTACTCATAACTAAATGCAAAGATCACGTCTTTTCTATCCTATTGCAACCATGCATAATTTTTCTATCCACACCTGAATAAATGCACATATATTTAATACATTCTATATAAATATAATTTGAATAAAAAATATCATTAAAATTTTAAACACTTTCAAATAATTAAAAAATGTGTGCATACCTTTTATCTCCCAAAATTTTCTATATGGTACCGCCTGAGTCAATCCTGATGATGTGTCATTCTCATTTGGAGTGAAATGTGTCTTGCACCATTCAACCACATTATGTGCATTTTTTATATGCGCTCCCTTATAATTCATTTGATACTTTCGTATAGCACGTTTGATGCAAGCTCTGGCACCATCATGTTCACCTTTTCCATGTCTACTCTCAAAGAAACTCCAGACATGTGGTATGTTTTCATTACGATGATATCTACATAGTGCATAAAATGGTCTTGATGATTTAAATTGCGCAGCACATCCATCTTACCAAACATAATGTTTATCAATTTTTATACCTCTTTCTTTCACATTTACAGAAAACATCTTGAAGCAGTGTTCCACATAATGAATGTCATGCTCTCTATCATCACTTATATATAAAAATAATATTCCTTCTTGATGACCTATGCTTCAAATGTGCTCTCAATACCATCCAAATCTAATTGTGTGTGTCGATAACACACATGTACCATAATAGTAATTTGCTTTGAAAAATAGTATTCTGACTGAATTGCCTTTTGATGAACAAAAGAATAATTTTCTGCAAAATCAACAACTGATACAATAGTTCCAAGTGGGAAATTGTCTCTCAGTGTTTGAAATTGTTGTGCTTGCCACTTTGCAAAAAAAGCATGATGAATGTAGGGTTGAATCAATTTTTTAAATTTTTCCATAAAAACTCCAACATTTATCTCCTCTTCAACATATTCTAACCTTTTGGATTCTTTCCCCAATTTTGTTTCATTCTTTACATATTTGTAACTCTTGCAATTTACCATCTTTGTTACATCAATATCTTCATTTTTCAAAGGAAAAAGAGACAAATCGGCACATGTTTGGCATATTCTTTTTATGCAATTTATTTGTCCAGCTACATCATCGCTTTTGTCACATAAAATGGATGAGATGAACTCACTTTGTCTAGTAGGAGGAGCCTTTTCAAAACCATAAGTGTCTTCTACAAACTTTCAAAAAACTTGATAGTGGAGATCAAATTCAATATGATAATGACAACAACAAGTTTCAAACACTTTGTTTGTCTTGATATAATATGGCTTCAATCTTCCAAACAATGTTTGCCCAATCTTTATATTAGGATTTGAACTACAAAATGACAAATAGATTTCATGTTGTGTTGTGTCCAACCAATGTTTCGTATGATATTCATATTGATTAGCTGAAATTATATGTTTGATAACATCTCTAGTGTTTGATGAAGGACATGTATTATCATTCCAAAATGATGTGATCAAATTTTTTGTTTCTTCATCAATCCTATCAGAATGTGGATCTCTACACATGATTTCCCAATTGCCTTCCAAGGTGCTATCATCCAAAAGTATTCTCTTATTAACATATTGTGATATTGTTTTCCTATTAAAACCAATGTGAGATGAAACTGAAGATATATTTCTTTTTCATCTCATACTATTACCTACAATGGATGTCAACATAACTTTTCTTGTAATGGACTTATCTATAGTCCGAGATCGCTTCCCTAACTGGTTCAAACCTTTCTTAAGATTTTCAATCATATCAGTTTGCATGTCAATAACTTTTCTCTTCTTTGATGATGTGTCTATACCCAATAATTTTAATGCCTCTTCCAACTTTTTGTCTATAAGTATAAGTGAAAGCAATTGAGCTTGTTCAAGTGTTTCAAAATTATTAAATTTACCCAATATTTCTCTTGCTATCATTTTCATTGATCTCTTCTTAGTAAGACTTAATTGTTGAGCATTAACAAGTGATCTCAAAGTGTCCACATTCATTGTAAGTAAATGATCTAAATTTCTATAACTAATATTTTTCTTTACACTTTGAGCTAAATTTAAAAGTTCATCCATACCAGTAGGAGCACGTGATGTTGACCCTTCTCCAACATCAATTGTTTGAGCCTCTCAAGGGAGTAATTCTGACCCTTCTTCAATGTGCAATTCTTCGACTTGACTTGACCCTCCTACTTCAGCTTGTCTTTTAGCTTCTTTAGTTTTATGATAATATGCCAATGTAGCTTCACAATTTCTTTGTTCAGTACCGGGTGACCTTTTTCTAAAAGATTTACTTTGTCTTCCCTTCTTGTTCCCCATTTCTTCGAGCTCCAAAAAATTTCTTCTACAAGATCGTCAATAAAAATTCCTTCTTCAAAAAATGCCTTCAATAATAGAAAATGCAAATTTATTAATTGCGATTTGATGTAAAATAGAAATGAAAAATTTTACTTTTATACCATTTAAAAAAATTTTAAAAAAAATATTCTAATGGCCGACAAGGATACTTCATGCGAAGTACCCCTAGGAAAAATTCTGACCACCGGAATTTTCACTCGGGGGGCTTCGTGCCAGGGGTCTATGCACGAAGACCCCTGGGTGGCTTCGTGCGAAGACTGTCTTCGCACGAAGCAAAAAAAAAAAAAAAATTCTCTTAGAAAACAACTCAACTACAGAAAAATGGTCTTCCGGAGCCTGAAACAAGGACTAAACAAGATGATTTTTTCAAACAAATGATGTCAAAAGATGCTATTCAGAATAAGCTTTCTAATGAATATAATTTTAATACATATTGAGTTCATTATCACTTTTAAATATTACTTTAACTAAACATAGGTTGTTTGGTCATTCAACAACTTGTCTCTTCACGACTTCGGGAAAAATAGTAAATGATAAAAAAAAAATTATGAAAAATATTTACGAAAAGTGTATTTTTGTTACCTTTCTATTAAAAAAATAAATAAAATATTTCGATATAACTAGATCAAGTTAGAGTGATCCAAGTGACCTTATGTCTAGATTACAGTTACTATCACTTTAAAACTTAATAAACTATGAAATATTGATCCAAAATGAATAAAACCAATTGCATCCTTTAGATATTGAAGTTAAAAATATAATCTCGAAAGAATTACATCATTATCGTATTTTTAAATAAAGTTATGCTAATCCAAGTGACAATACCTCCTTAAAAACATAGTTTTTTCACGCAAACCACTTTTAGAAGGAGAAGGAAAAATGAATTTAAATGATTTTTTTAAAAAAAATATATATATATTTAAAAACTAGAAACAAAAATCTAAAAGACTCTAGTTTACATCATCTTTAAATTCCTAATAGTTTTGCGGGAACATGTGTTTGAAAGTGAGATTTTTTCTCAAAATTGTGATCTCTGTGTCAAAGTTGGCCAAAAAGTGGGTCTCACTATTGTGGGACCACCCATATATATATATATATATCAATTCTCATAATAATTATATAATCAATTTTATTTATCTAACCGATGCTACACACATCAACACTCTTAGCTACGGATTATAAAATCATATATCACATTTCTTATGATAAGAAATCACACATATCCTATGAAGGAAGATATCACATAACACATGATGATAAGTATCACATAACTCGTGAGATGAGGAATCACCTAACATGTGATATGAGGAATCATGTAACACTTGATACCCATTTTTACATATCAACTAACTTTTGATATGTGGAATCACCTAACACATGATACCTAGTTTACATATCACCTAACATGTGATATGAGGAATCACCTAACACGTGATACCCAGTTTTACATATCTCCTAACATGTGATATGAGGAATCACCTAACACATGATACCCAATTTTATATATCCCCTAACATGTGATATGAGGAACCACTTAACACCTGATAGCAAGTTTTACATATCACCTAACATGTTATATGAGGAATCACCTAACATGTGATACCCAGTTAGCAAGTTTTGTGAAGAGCCTACAAGCTAGATCAGAATATTGAAGATATTCAACATCAATAAAAGGTTTTTGTATTTTATCTTTTTTATTCAAGATTATTATTGTATATTTCATGTTTGGGAAGTGGGCTCATCTTGCATACATTCATATTTTGTAATACCAACTCCTAACAAGGTTGAGGCTTCTAACAATGCCTAAAGTCCTCTAACAAGGACCAAGACACTATACAGATGTAATAGACTCCTAATAGGGTCAATATCTTTAACCATATACTTTTGATTAGTGGATCATTTGTGAGTATCATCCTCACTGGGGTTTTCCCTTGGCCAGGGTTTCATCAAGAACAAACATGGTGTTATGAGTAACTTTATTTTATGGTTGTGTTTATTGTTCAGTTTAGTTTATTATACAAGTTACTAAGTTAATTACATATATCCATAAGTGGGAAAAAGTAAAAGTTTGTGAAATAATGTTTCACCCCCCCTGTCATTATTTCATATTTCTAATAATTGGTATTAGAGCATAGTTACTCGGAGAAGGTCTAACAACTTGAATAAGATCTCTATGGATATGGATCAAGTGAAAGAAAACCTAGAAGAAGCTCTTAAGTAGATTTATATTCTTACTCAAGATAGAGATACTCTGAAGAAAAAATATGAAAGTAAAGAAGACTACATTGAGAAACTAAAAGACAAGATAGAAGATCTTAAATCAAAGAAAGAACCTAAAAAGCAGATCAAGAATAGTGATGAAGTTTCAAAAGTAAAAAAGGAAAATGATATCCTAAAGTGTGAACTAAAGATTGTAGATCTAAAGTTAATCTAGAAAGATGATAAAAAGAAAAGTTGAATAAAAAATGAAGTCTGAAAATGTGGATCTAAGATCTAAAATTACCAAAGTAACATCTAAATCTGAGACTACAAAGTTGCAGTATGATGTAGGTAACCTTGATTATCTTCCTTACCATATCTAATATGTAGCCATTATAAGGAGTGGTGCATACATATGACCTCCCTCAAGTATATTATACACTGACATTTCCAAAGCTTCCAGTAGGTGCAAAGACACACAAAGATGCCAATATGCATAAAGATACACAAAGCTGTGAATAGGTGCAAAGACACACAAATCCACTCAGAGGAACAAAGAAACATCAATCCTCTAGTATGTACACCACATTTAAAGCCTTTAGTAGGCACACACCACCTTTTTAAGTGGAAAGTAGGTGCAAGCTTTCAATAAAAAATTGACTAGCATGGCACACAATCCTACTAGAACTTTCAATCCTATCTTTTGTAAGGTCGGTAGTAAGACATAAAATCTTATTGGGCATGGTGGTCACACTTTGTGTGGTTCATAGTAAGACACACAATCTTATTGGGAAAAGACCTAATAACCTCTCTCTCTCTCTCTCTCTCTCTCTCTCTCTCTCTCTCTCTCTCTCTCTCTCTCTCTCTCTCTCTCTCTCTCTCTCTCTCTCTTCATTGTCATGGTTGTTTTAGTAGGTTAGATCATAGAGTTGGTATTCTCTTTTGAAATGATCTTTTATTCCTATGTGATCACTTTTGTTCTTGTAATAGCTTTCCAGACATGGAATTAGTAGGTGACGCATTTCTGATTGAGGCCTCTTTTACTAGTTGATTTGGAGTATACTAACCCCTTTTATTGTTTCTATGTCTTTTCTTTTCCTTTTTCTTTTTTCTTTGTTTTTGTGCGCTTGTGCATGGATGTAGAGTTAGGATTTTTGGTTTGGGGGCTTGTGTCCTTAAACTTAGTGATGTCTTATCTCTTTTCAATTATTCATGATCATCTCTCTCATCATTATGTCTTTCTTATTTCTCCTCATTTACTGTGATCATGAGATTGTCTCATACTCCCACTAAAGTGGTGGCTAAATGTATCATCCTAAAAATTAAGCACTTCATTAGTGTTCATTTCAGGACTATTTCTAGCATAATTTAATGTGTTCCTTATGGTAGGACCTCACATTGTAATTAAATGCATACACTTATTTAAATTAAGGTCCTCCTTGTTTAAATTGAGGTTGGCTCTAATTTATATGCACAATTTCTCATTTTCCATTTATTCATATAATTCATTTTAGACATAGGACCTTTACATGCATTTTTTCAGATCCTAGGATTCACCCTAATATCGTAGTGGGATTGCCAATTCCAATACCTCTTTTAGCACATAACCTTGAAACCACTCGAAAAGTTTCCTCTCCAGGACTACCCTAAAGTCTACCTTGTTCTCAAGAGGTTAAGTTTTAATGGGCTTCAGGCCCAATGTGGGGTTTTTTTCCTTCGGGGTATGTAATCCAGGTCATCTTCATGAATTTCAACCCTAAAATGTGTATAAAAGGAGGCTTTTCTTCTTATTTTGACATTTATTATTTGTCATTATGCAAGTTATTTCATCTTCATACAAGCATTATCAAGTAAATTATTGTGCACTTAAGGCATATAACAATCCATTGAATACATCTTTCAAGCATTAAAGTCTTCCTTTCATAGATCTTTCTCTTTTCCTCATTGAAGGTAAAGAAAAGGATCTTGCAATCAAGGAAGGAGATCTAAATCCATCCTTCAAGTCTTCTTCTTCTTCTTCCTCAAATCAACATTTGTGATGAATTACAACATCCACTACATGAGGTTTTGTCTTACATGATTTCCTTTTGGTTTTTGTGTTGATTCAAAGCCATTGCATCAACATTCTTGATAACATTCTAAGTACAATTGAATCTACATGGTATGATATACTCTATTTCTTAGATCTAATCTTTATTACATTTCAACATTCTTTCAGTTACATCTATTTCATTTCAAGGTTATTTGTTTATAGGGGCTTCACCAAGGCAAGACCCTCCGCACAACAAATTTCCCCTTCTCTAGCCTTGTTCAATTTCAAATATTCTAATGTTTTGTATTTATTTCTCTACAATTATTTTATTATAAATACACAAGAATCAAATTAATTAATCTAGGTTAATGTATGTTGATCTATTATATTTTATTTGATTAACCTAAATTAAATTTAGGGAGAGATTAAAATCACATTCACAAAATAATTATTTTTATTCTCCATAATATTTTTCATTGTAATGATAGATCACACTATGATTTAGAATGTTGATGGTAAAAACTCTCACACAATCAATCAGAAACAACACTTGACATTAAAGATTATGGAAATTCAATATCATTAAGATATTCTCGAGGACCATATAATCAAACTTAAGTTCTAGTTATAATACATGTTCAAAATACTCAAAGAAGTGATGAGAGCACCAACAATACCTACCAATGTGCCCAAACTACTTGTGACTCTATGTTTGGATGAATATGTTGGATCAAAATTTCAAAGTGCAGAGGCAACTACCTGAATAAAAATATGTGAATTTATTTTTGGTGGAAGAGAGTTACACAAGTTCAACAAATCTCTTGACTAGATTTGGCATGACACTGAAGGTGGATTGAAAGCAAATGTAGTGCACGGGCACTTGAGGAGGAAAAATTTCTGGTAATCATTCTTTGTGGTTGCAAAGTATGAACAAGCAGAATTAGCATCACGCAACATGACGCTCAGCTCTAGAAATCTTTATGTGCTACTATTTTGGGGGTTGTAGTTTAAGAGTCTCTGCCAAACACATCCACTCGACCATGACTCTCATGATTCCTAGACCCGGGTGTCTACAAACTTTAAACCATTATAGTTTAATACTTTGTTCAGGTTTTGGGTCCTTATAAAACCTATTTTTACTTAATCTGAATATATATGCAACTTAAATGGACCAATACCTATTAGTAGTCATGAATATTTGTTATATCTAACTTTTATATCCAACACAAAAGGACCACACAAAGAAATATTTTATTGTTATAAAAATAACATATAATTATATAAAATAAAACTTATATCCAACACAAAGAGACCAATAGTTGAACACTAAAACTTTTTGACCATCTCACATATTTCATGAGAAAATACAAGGCATTTAATGTGTTCACGTTTTATATTTACGATAAGACAAATTGTTAATATGAAATATGCTAATGCATATGCATTTCTACCCAATAGTTGTACACATAAGAATACTATTTCTACACTAAGATACCAACACTTGTTTAAATGAGCATATTAGTCTTTGAGTGACACACATATACTAGATCGCTATGATATTTAATTTGGGACAACATTTTATTTATTTCACTTGTTAATGACTTTATTTATGTGTTTATAATATAACATTTATAGGTTCTCATGTGTTCAAGTATTGGTCCATTTTTATCAACATTTTTAAATAGGGTGATTTACGTGTAGATTACTTAATTACAATATATAGTAAAAATATGTGTTAAGATTGGATAATATATTCACAAGTGGGTGATTGACTATTGGCCCCCACACAACTACTGGTCCCTCTCCCCTAGTGTAAGCTTATCTAATTCTTGTCAAGTATTTTTGTATATTCCATGACTCTCAAAGAAGTCATGCATCCAATTCTTTGATTGCATCATCATAAATATCATGACTATTTCAATTTGCATTACAACTATTGTTTGAGCCCATAAAAACTCACCTACTATTTGACAATTACAACAACAAATAATGGTTTAAAATAATATTCAAAATAAAATTTCTATATCAATTAGGTATTTCGAACATGTATTATAACTAAAATTTAAGTTTCTTTGTATGGTCCTCAATAATTCAATATGATTGATTATGATCTAATTTATGAAAACCAGATTACAATGCCTGGTGTGATACCTACAGTATTGTAGAATTCAACACGAAAATTGAGAACAACAAGATTGCAAACCAAAAATTGTCTCCATTCTATTCAAAATTGGAGTTTATACAAGTCGGATGGATCCCAAGGGTCACACAAATCCCTTGGAATTGAAATCAAGAGTCATCATAATTTTTATTACAATTAAACTATTAAAACTAGATCATGCCCCCGCCTGGTAGTTGGAAGCCCAGACATAAAATCCATTGAAACAGACTGCCATGGCTTATCAGGAATAGGTAATGGTAAGTATAGACCCAACTTACGGTTTGTTGGCTTTGCAATTGCACAGGCTGCACAAGCTTGTATATGTGAAATGATATCTTGCTTCATTTTTGGCCAATAGAAATACTTTTGAAGGATAGCAGTAGTCTTACCAATACCAAAATGTCGTGCAACACGACTATAGTGAGCTTCCCATATCATTTTCTTTCATTCTTCGGTGGGTACACATATGTGACCATTATGGCAAAGAAACCCATCCTGCAAGTGAAAATCAGAGACAGATTTTCCTTCTACCAAATTACTATAGATGTTAGAAAAATCAGGGTCAGTACTATATAGTTGCTCCCAAGTGGATGATTGATGACCACATGAATCCAACACTATTGTCAAACCTGCAATTGGAGGCCTACTCAAACAATCTGCCACTTTGTTACTGCTTCCTTTTTTATGATGAATGTTGAGGTGAAATTGTTGTAAATAGGCTGACCACCGTTGATGTCTATCATTCTGTAGCTTCCCTTGTGTTTGCAAGAATTGGAGTGCTTTATGGTCTGTATGTATAATAGTTTCCTTTCCCAGTATATAGTGTTTCCATTGTTTGCAAGCCTGAACAATGGCATACAACTCCTTATCATAGGTGGGATACCTACGTACTGTATCAGAAAAAGTTTCACTGTGATAGGCAACAGGATGCCCATGTTGTGTGAGTACCGCACCAAGAGCATAATCTGATGCATCTGTTTCTATCTCAAATGCTTGGTGTAGATCTGGAAGGACCAATACTGGTGCTGAACATAGTCTTTTCTTTAACTCCTCAAATGCTTGTTGCTTTGCCTCTATCCACTAAAATTTTGCTTGTGCTCCACCCCTTAGTGATTGATTAAGAGGCCATGATATGTGTGAGAAACCAAACACAAATCTGCGATAGAAGTTGGCTAAGCCCAAGAAGCTGCGAAGCTCTGTGAAATTTTTAGGGGATGGCCAATCTTGGATTATTTGAATCTTTTCTGAATCAACATGAACACCCTCAATTTCAATGATATACGCTAAGTATTGAATACTCTGCATACCAAAAGAACACTTCTCAATGTTGGCATAAAGTTTGTGTTTTTGCAGAGTTGAAAGAACTTGTTCAACATGCTGCAAATGCTCAGACCAAGTCTTGCTAAAGATGAGTATGTCATCCAAATAAACAACTACAAAAGAATCAATGAATGGTCTAAGCACATCATTCATCAATCTCATAAATGTGGCTGGGGCATTTGTTAGGCCAAAAGGCATGACCAACCATTCAAACAAACCTTCCTTAGATTTAAATGTAGTCTTCCACACATCTGCTGGATCAATTGGTACTTGGTGGTATCCAGACTTCAAGTCAACTTTTGTAAAGAATTTAGCCCCCCTAAGTTGGTCCAACAAATCATCAATTCGAGGGATTGGATATCTATTTTTAACAGAGATTTTGTTTAATGCTCTATAATCAATACAAAGCCTCCATGTCCCATCTTTCTTTTTAGCAAGGACAATTGGACTTCCACAAGGTGAAGCACTTGGATGAATGTGTCCTTTCTGAATCAACTCCTGAATTTGTCTCTTAATCTCATCATTTTCCAAAACTGACCTCCTATATATTGGCTCATGTGGTAGCAGTGTACCTGGGATTAAATCAATAGACTGCTTGACTTGATAGTGTGTTGGTACTCCCATTGGTGGTGTAAACACACTGTAATATTCTTTCAAAATTTTATCCATCTGATTTTGTTGATTCTCTGTTACCTTAGTATGTGTATTAAGAACAACTGACTTTGTTTGTTCAGGGTGAATCATGAGTACAACAAAAGTTCCATTTGAGCAATCAAGCATTTACATTGTTTAGCACTAATTAAAGAAGCAGTTTGTGTTGGACATACCTTTGGTATTCGATACCTCTTCCCACCAAGCTTGATTGTAACACTACGTGGCCTGGACTCATACACCCCATGCCTCTGATACATGTATGGTTGCCCCAGCAAGACATCGCATACATCCAATGGTGCTACATCACATATCACTTCATCCTTGAAAGGCTTGATTGAATATGGCAAATGACATTGTTGATTTATTTAAATATCTTGTCCCTCATTTACCCATCCCATAGAGTATGGTTGTGGGTGTCTTGTCACTTTAAGATTTAATCTTTTGACTGTCTCCCTAGAGATCAAATTCTTTTGACTCCCACTATCAACAATAAAATGCAGAGGCTTTCCATCAACCCACATCTGTGAATGAAAAAGTCTCTCTTCATCTTCACGGGGCAATACTTTAGCAGTTCCAACTACGGCATATGGGTTTGCTTCTATGATGGAATAATTCTCCTCTTTCTCAGAATTATCTATTGGTGACGATTCAGGTTCAGCTTCCTCTCCTTGTATTTCTGTCATCAAATTTTTAATACTTCAACAATCCTTTGTATTATGGGTTGGGGACTTATGCATCTCACACCACATGCCTGTGTCTGTCTTTTTAGTAGACCACCATGTGTTCTTGGGTGAATTTGAATGAAGTTCCTTGGTCACTTGTTTTCCTGCAAATTTATTGCCACCTTCAACCCTTGGCTTGTTGTTTGCAAAGTAGTCCCTCTTCCCTTTTTGCTTGGATTTTTCTTTAATTTTTGTAGCATATTTATAGGCAGTTGCCAATGTCTCAATATTTAAAAATTCCATCTCTGTTTGAATATACCTGTGAAGTCCACTCCGATATTTCAAAATTTGATGCTTCTCTGAATCATTAATACCGAGTTTTGTTGAAAGTGAATGGAATGTATTAGTGTAATCTTGCACAGACTGATCTGTCTTTTGTCGAAGAAGTTGCCATTCTATGTATTTTTGTTCATATACATCCTCCGGGAGGTAAGCTTCTTTTATGCATTCCACAAATTCTCCCCATGTGGGCTTCTTATCAAGAGATATTATAAAACCATCTTCATCAACTGATTCTTGTTCTTTATTTGCTACTCTGGTTTCCCATGCTAATTTCACATGGATTTCAGCTTTGAGGAGAGCAAATGTTATCTTTTCAGCATCTGAGAAATTATTTACAGAAAAGTACCTATCCAACTTTGATAACTAGTTATCAACAGCTTTAGAATCGACCTTTCCTTCAAAATTTGGGATGTCAAAATTGACCTGCACTTTGAAAGGGGTATTTCCACGAAATGATGTTTCAGATTCAGAGGGTTTTTGCTTGTGTAGGAGGAGTGAAAATTGACTCATCATCTCCTCTCATTGCTTATTTAAAGCTTCCTTAACCAACTTCTTAACATCATCATCTGACATCTTTGATCGTGTACGTCTCAAAGGTGGGTATTTTGACAAATCTTGTGTATCCAATCCTAATCTTTGATAGGAAGACCTTGTGTAAATTGGCATAAAGGAGCATTCCCGCTCTGATACCACTGATCTGATTTATGAAAACCAGATTACAATACCTGGTGTGATGCCTGCAGTATTGTAGAATTCAACACGAAAATTGAGAACAACAAGATTGCAAACCAAAAACCGTCTCCATTCTATTCAAAATTGGAGTTTATACAAGTCGGATGGATCCCAAGGGTCACACAAATCCCTTGGAATTGAAATGAAGAGTCATCATAATGTTTATTACAATTAAACTATTAAAACTATCAAAATTTATCAAAAAAACTAAATATAAAATTTAGGTCCACTTGGAGAAGGCATAACTTTCTCATCCTAGCTCCGAATTATGAACCATTTGATGCGTTGGAAAGGTATTCAAATAATCTTGAACAAAATTTTGGAAACATCAATGTAGCATATTTGCCCAGAAATGCACCGAAGACCCTCAAAATTGCAATTTACTAAAACATATGAAATTTTGGAAAAATTAGATTTCAGTATTTTCCCACTTTAATCCTGATCAGATTATATATGTATAATTATCTATAGCATTTTTCTTTAAACATATGTTTTAATATAATTTAAAGAGTAGTTTTAATACTAAAATATTTTTTCTTTCAAAAATACAATTAAAAATTTGTTTGACAAATCATGTCATTTTTCAAATTAAAGCTTTTTACTATAGACTAATGAATTAGTTAAATTAAATGTGTTAGTGATATTGAATTTCCACAATCTTTAATGTCAAGTGTTGTTTCTGATTAATTGTGTGAGAGTTTTTACCATGAACATTTCGGATCATAGTGTGATCTATCATTATGTTAAAAAAGCATATGTAGAAGAAAAATTATGTTTTGTGAATGAGAGTAATCTTTCCCTAAATTTAATTTAGGTTAATCAGATAAAATACAACACATCAACATACATTAACCTAGATTAATTAATTTTATTCTTGTATATTTATAATTAAATGATTTTAGAGAAATAAATGCAATACATTAGGATATTTAAATTTGAGCTTGGTGATGAAATAACAAATCTGTTGTGACATTAAAATTTGTTACCATTAAAAAGAAAGAAAGAAAATCCAAAAGTGCTCTATATCCTCAATTTTGCACATAACTTCCATTTTGGGGGGTCAATGCTCTTACCAATGTGTGCACTTCATGTGGCCAAGGATTTTAAGTCTAAAGGAGTATGGGCTTCAAAATTCAAGAGAAATACCTCATGGAAGAGGATCTCACATCAATAATAAAAATCTCAATGTCATTTGCATGAAACACAAAAGAATCTCAAGGGTCTATAGCTTCATGGTTATCCTACAAGATTTTTATCAAAACAATAGTCTAGGACAATAAAATTACATTACCTTAGTTTAAATGTTTAACTATCAAATAGGAATACACTCATTTGTTTTATTGTATAACTCTATAAATAACCATCCCTTATTGAATGTGGTAGGGTCTCTAATTTATGACTTTTTATCTTCACGAGACCAATAAGGAAAAAAAACAATAAGTAGCTTGTTTGAAAGATTTTGATGCTTATGACGATATCTAAGTTAGGTCTAGGGAAACTTTTTTCTTGGTGGGCATGATAATATTTTTAAAGGATTAATTTCAAATAAGAATTTTAACTCCATAACATAATTCAAAGCTAGTGATTAGTGGGAAATAAAATAAAAATATATAATATTTAAAATCAAAATATTTATGGGGATAAGTTAAAATATTTCTTCAAAATGCTATTACGATGAAATACTAGAAGAAGAAATAATTGAGAAACAGTTAATAAAGTTAGCAAAGAAAAAGGAAAAAATAACATAATCTAAAGAAGTACATGTTGTAAGAACACTACAAAATATGACAATGATAACAACAACACAACAGAAGAGAAAAATATATTTGAAATTTGAAGAAGAAGAAGTCCTTGATGAAAAACTTGAATTTGAGATTCTAAAAAGAGATCATACATAGATGAATTGTGAAGAACAAATTTTATATGCAGAGAAACTCAAAGAGAGAACAACTGTGGAAAGAAAGATGAAGGAGAAACAAAGGAAAAAGATCACGAAAAAGGCAGTTCAAACATTTTCAAGCTTGTTATCACATATTACAATGGATGAAGAAGAATCATGTATGAACTAGTTGGAAGCATATGTAGATATAATAGAAATCGATCACAAAGTGAAAGCAAAATTAATACAGAAGATACAACAGAATTCATAGATTGATCAAAGAAAAGATAAGCTAGTAGAAATAACAGTGGTACTATCAAAGAAACTTGAAAATCTTAAGGAGCTATTGACTGAAGCAACAAAAATTTCAAAGAAACTATTTGAGAAAGGAAATACAGTAGTTGAGGAATCATGCATACTAGCTACACATATGGATTTAATGCAGAAACTTATTCAAGCTACAATTAATCTATTGGATACGTCAGAACAAAATAATGATGAAGATATAATTGACAAAATAATAAGAATCAAAGGACATATCAACACTATAGATAATTTGGAGAAGCAATGGAATACAATGTTAATGGATATCAGGAACAAGCAAAGAACCATTCAAGTAGAAGTAGAAACAAGTTGACATCCAAAAATTACAATTATGTTTTTGCCTTTGGCATTGCTGTGAAAGGGGGAGATGTGAAAGGGGAAGAAGTACTATATGGGGGAGAAGTATAGGTTCCCCTACCAAAATAAACATATTAAGTATAATCAAATCTACATTTGCACATTAAGTAAAGTTTAAACTTTAATAACCTATTGTATTGTTTTCAAATGCTTCCCCTCCTCTCCTATTCTAACTAAGGACATAGCAATCACCATTGGTGCTAGTATCACTACTTTGGTCTGCATTCTTGTCCATAAGCAGAGAGCTCCGAATCTGCTGAATTTGCAGCTGCATCTTCCCTTCTAGCATTTGCACCACTTGCCCCATGCTTGGCCTCACCTCTTCATCCTTTTCAAAGCATAACAACGCTACAATACTAGCTCTTCTTACCTCTTCAATGTCTCTCTCCTCTGCAATACCCTCTTCTACAATATTAATTGTGTTGCCGTTGTGAATTTGAGTTGCAGCCCATGTGGGAAAGTAATACTGACTCGAATCTTGAACGCTTAAATCCAGATTCCTTAGGCCAGAAATGATTTCCAATAGCGTCATACCAAAACTGTACACATCGATCTTGGCAGTCATGGGAAGGCCAGAGATCCACTCTGGAGCCAAGTACCCTCTTGTACCTCTCGTTGTTAGAACACGGCTGAAATCTCTACCCACAAGCTTTGCCAATCCAAAATCGGCCAATTTTGGTGAAAAATTATTGTCCAGAAGAATGTTCTCGGGCCTTATATCGCGGTGAATGATGCGATCTCTGCACTCCTCGTGGAGATAAAGTAAACCTCGTGCAGTCCCTAAGGCTATTTGGAATCGGGTCTTCCAGAGTACCTTCTGCTTACTTTTGGAATTACTAGTGAACAAGAAAGAATTCAGAGAACCATTGGACATGTAATCATAGATAAGTAAGCGTTTAGATCCTTGTGCACAAAAGCCTCGAAGCCTAATCAAATTCACATGCTGTATGTTGCCGAGAGAACTGATTTCGGCTCGGAATTGCTTCTCATCTTGTCTTGAGCCCTCCATTTTCTTTACGGCCACAGGCGTACCCACTAATAGCTGTCCTTTGAACACAGAACCAAATGCTCCCCTTCCCAACTTAGACCTGAAATTACTAGTTGCAATCTTCAACTCCATGTAGCTAAACATTCTAAGAAAAGAGTCTGAGGGATCTGAATTCCTCAACATAGATAGTCGCCGATGCCTCCGCCATATTAAAAGTAAAAAGATACCCAAAGAAACGACGAGAGCACCAACAATACCTACCAGTGCGCCCACAATACTTGTGATTCTACGTTTCGATGAGTATGTTGGATCAAACTTTCGAAGTGCAGAGGCAGCTACCCGAATAAAAACATGTGAATTGCTTTTTGGTGGAAGAGGGTTACGCAGGTTCAACAAATTTCCTGACCAGATCTGGCACGGATCTGAAGGTGGATTGAAAGCAAATGCGGTGCACGAGCAGTTGAGGAGGCAAAATTTCTGGCAATCTTTCTTTGTGGTTACAGAGTATGACCAAGCGGAATCAGCATCAGGCAACGTGTCGCTCAGATCCAGAAATCCGTCCGTGCTGCCATTTTGGGGGTTGCAGTTTAAGGGGCTCTGGCGAACACAGCCACTCGACCACGACTCGGGCGATTCCCAGGCGCGAGTGTCTGCGGGGGTGAAGCCTTCCACGCAGCTGCAGAACTGAAGATTGTTGGAATTGCAGGTTCCATAAGTGCCGCACAAACCATATACGATCTGTTGGTTGAGACCAGAACATGCTCCATCTACCATTATCAAGCAACATATATAACTGCATTCCTCCAGACTTTGCTAGGACGTATCGTGTGCTATTCATATATGTAAATGTGAAAT
Source organism: Chamaecyparis obtusa (assembly GCA_027943335.1). Lineage (NCBI taxonomy): Eukaryota > Viridiplantae > Streptophyta > Pinopsida > Cupressales > Cupressaceae > Chamaecyparis > Chamaecyparis obtusa. The sequence continues at coordinate 47,096 of BSBK01001012.1, forward strand.
ACAAACCAGATTTAGTCTCTTCAAGGCTGATATTGTATGAGGCTTTGTTTGCCATTTCTGGAATTTGACGGAAAACATTGCCGTCCCAAGTTCCGGTTTCCCAATACTGTACAGAATTGTTCCATGTTAGCACGAATTGTTTGGCGCCAGATGGATCCAGCTGATAAGAGAAAAGCCCAGGAGCGGGATCCGATGAACTTTTCCAAGAGAATAGCTTTTGCCGTCCACCGAACCTCATCCCTGGCAAGAAGGTGTCGACAGGATGGTCGAAACTCTGCCAAACAATTTCAGATTTATTGTCGTCACTGAGAATTACAAAATTACCAGAATCTAATAACACAGCCTGAGAAGGTTTCTTGGTCACATTGACAGACCAAACAGATGCACCTGTTGCGTCAAACAGACCCAGATCACCTCCTTCTGAAAGCTTCAAAACTCCGGACATGTTTCTGGGGGGAGTCTCCCTGTTAGCCACCCAACCGAACGTCTTCTCTATTAAATTGGCATACCAGATGCCGATATACCAGTTATTGGAGCCATTTGGGTTGAAGAACACCAACTCAAATGTGGCATTCTTTGAAATTATTGTATGATTTCCAGTAATCGAGGCGCCCAAGGAAAGAGTATCTCCACCCAGCTTGACTGCAGCACCACAACTTTGCAGTTGGAAACACACTGCAAATACCAGAAACCGGGTTAAGCAGAACTTTTCTCCTCCATCGCTCAACTGTTGAAGACGGAAGCAATCTCCATGTAGACTTAGGGTAGAGGAGATGTCACTTCCAAGTGGCCATCAAACTTAGAAATATGTTCATAAAACTGTACTTTTGATGGACGGAAAACTGTAAATAGGCTTTTCTAAATTAAATGTTCATAAAACTGTACATTCGATGGTAACATTTAGGTTGGACGGCCAAAAATTTAAAGAGAACCATCATTAAAACCATCTAAGTCAAGGTCAAAATTACGGTTCCAAAGCGCGTGGAAATTTTAAAGAGAACCGTCATAGGAAACACGCGGATAAAAATGGAAACACCCTCGTCTGTATTATTCTTTTATTTCTGCATTATTTCAATAAATAGAAAGACTTATAGAGTGAGCTTATCTCAATAAAGTCTTTTTGTATGTTCCACGACTCTCAAAGAAGTATAGAGTCGATCCTAGTTTATAATTAATAGAGATAGCTTTCGTACTAATTACAACTTTTTTTTATAAAAAAAGTGAAATCAAAGGAAAAGATTTGAACTGTTGAGAAGCAAATTCTCAATAGTCCCGCATTCAATTATTTGATTGCAACATCATAAATATCATGATTTTTTTCATTTTGCATTACAATTATTGTTTGATGCCACAAAAAATCACCTAATGTTCGACAATTACAGCAACAAATCATGACTTAAAACAATATTCAAAAGGAACTTTCTATATCACAATTAGATATTTTGAACATGTATTAAAATTAAAATTTAAGTTTGATTGTAAAGCATAAAATTGCAATTACATATGCAATGGTACATGCAAAGTAAACATTAGCAATTACACATCTTGCTACATGTAATCACATTACAGAGGAGTGTAACGGTGAATAAGCCAACCCTAGTTACTTAGTTCTCCATATTTTTCTCATAGCCTCTCTCCTATAAATACAAGAGGGCTCATTACATAAATATTTATCTTTATGGATTCCAAGAAAACTTTGGAGAAATTGTGCAATTTCAAACTTTGCTTTAATTTGTGCAAGTTGATTTAATGAAAAGAGACTATTTTTTTATTTTTGAGTTGATGAGACTGGTGGAATTATTTGTGCTTTTATAAAGAGAGCCTTAAATCTGATTTTGTATGGACTTCGTGCTATAATTGACAATTTGGGTTAGTTAACAGTGAATGCATAGACTTTGAGCTATGGTTCATATTGATATCAAAGATAGAAAAGAAGTTTCATGTGTTCAAGTCTTTGTGCTTATCATATTGCGGCTTTGTAATTTAAAACCCTTTTCAGGATAGTGTATAAGTCTATGAGCTTATATATATATATATATATATATATATATATATATATATATATATATATATATATATATATATATATATATATATATATATATATATATATATATATATGTATATATAGACATAGACATAGACATAGACATATATATATATATATATATATATATGTATATGTCTATGTCTATGTCTATGTCTATGTCTATATATACATATATATATATATATATATATATATATATATATATATATATATATATATATATATACATATATATACATATACATAGACACACACACACACACACACACACACAGATATATATATATATATATATATATATATATATATATATATATATATATATATATATATATATATATATATATATATATTCCTTAGTCGATAAGTTAACTAGTATGCTTAACAATTAATCTTTCGGTTAATTTTGAGTTTATTGGTATTATTGCCCTAACTAGTACTTAGGGGTGAAATTGTACAAGTATTCAGTTTGTAAAATTGTATAACTGTGAAATCCTTCTTGAAGAAACAGGAAGTTATATGTGAAACACCTAATTTTAGATTAATTTTGCATTTCTTGTTAAGTTTTATTTGAATTAGTTGCAATAAGAAGGGTGCCTTCCCTAAGTTAAGATGATATATTATTTCTCATACACTGTGTCTAAATATCCTATTTTGCAAGTAGTGTGTCTACGACTACCTACAAAATATGTAGCCAACATGAGGGACCTCAAAGAAAGAGTGGAGATTCAAGTTGGTGCCAGCACCTTCACTTAGAAGGTGTTATATCTGAACCTACCCAACACCTTCTTTAGCTGTCGTTCAATTGAGCATAATATCAGAAATTATCCTCTAGCGGTGCCTCATACGAAACCCCCACTGAAGGATGCTCCTGCCAAATCTACAAAGATAGCCAAAAAATTGAATAGAATACTATTATGTGAAAAGGAAAGACTTCCTCAACCCCCAAGAAGGCATCAATGTCTATGGATCCTTCGCCAACAATTTTTGCTTTGGTGTCTTTCATTGCTCCAGTGATTTAGTTCCCGCTTTCTACGGCTCATGTTTCAAACCTTGCCTTGCAAGGGACATAAGCTTCTGCGAGTGTTTCTCTCCCCCCTTGGGTTTGCACTTTGCAAGACGCTTCTACGATTATTTCTCGATCCTTGTGAAGATCTCATAGCCCTTTTGGGTGCACTGAGATTTCAGATGGCAATATGGAGAAGAGAAGAGTTATTTTCCGAGGGTGATTCTCCTCCTAGCTTCATAACTAGTTCAACATTTTTGTATAATAGTTTCTCCTCTCTTAGGGATGAGGATGATATGAAAGATCAGTTTTTTTTAATTTTCTCTCTTGGAATTTTCGAGGTCTCACTAACCTCCCCAGAAAATATTTTGTTCAAGATTCTAGATGCATGATTGGTAACATGGATATTCTTTGCTTCCAAGAAGTTTAAATCTCTTATTTTTTTCTCACTGCTGCCTGCCATGTTATTTGGCCAGATGGAGAAATGTTTTCTTCTTAGCATGAAGATGGTCGAGGTGGTGTAATTACACTCATCTCTCGTCATTTGTTATCTTCTTTTATTTCGCATGACTCTGACCTCATGCACAGAAGTTTTTGGATTTTGTTGTCTTTTCATAATCATTCTTTTGGCATAGTTAATGCTAATGATGCTATTGAGAGATCACACTTGTGGCATTGGATGGAGGATCACTTACCACCAGCCACTTGGGTGGCATGTAGGGACTTCAATATGTTTGAGCTAGCATTTGACAAAGATGAGATTTTTTCATTTAGATGGATAGCTCGGGAGATAGAGGTATGGTAGTACATGCATAATAAATTGGTCTTTTTTTTATCCCAACACTAACTCACATTGTTCTGGTGGGGTTTGAAACACTTGTGTAATGTCCCTAGTTAGAACTATTAAGGTTATGAGGCTATTCTCTTATAACTTCAGTTGCAATAGACCTCTTTCTGTTGAATAGACATTTCCTTCACTTAGATTGACGCCTTACTATTCTTTGATTCTTAAATTGTGTAATATAAATTATACAATTGATGTTGTTAATGGCTATCTCTGATATCGGTTAAGGAATATGCTTCAATTAATCCAAGTGGAGATATAACTTATGCTGGCATATCAATTTCATATTATTTGTTGTTTTAGATCGTAACTCTTAAATAATTGTAATAGTCTCTAATATCTTTTACATCAATAACATTCCTTTGTTTGATCTGAACTTAAAAGAACAATAGGTACAATACTTTTCTTGATTTCTACCTTTTATTAAATATATATGTATAAGCTCAGTGAACAGATTGTATTCTCTGTGATCTATTCTTCTTAGTTCTGCTCCTTCACTCTTCCGTGCAAATCCAGACCTTTTATAAATATATATATTTCCTAGTACCGGTAGCTATATATCTCTGGAATAACATTAACGCTGTCTGGCAGGTCTCGCTTGATCCAAATATGGCCTCGTATCAATGCGTTTCTTATTTATTTATTCTTCCTAATCCCAATTGGATGCTGACTTCTTACTGGGCGGTAAATCTCACTCACACATTGATGATGACGTATTAGCCACAATGTATTTCCAACGGGGAGATGCGTCGTGTCTTATTTTTGCAAACAAACGTGTTGACCCTTTTCCCTCTGCCTTCTTTCTGCTCCTCTCTCCCTTCCATCCGATGATGGAATGTTTCTAATATACCTACATAGAGGTCGCGACCCTTTCCACCTTGGGTCATGACTTCTCTATTTGCTTTTGTATTTGTTCGATATTTATTAGGATATATATTATATGGATTTCATTCTAAAATATATTTAAGATTAATATTATGTTGTGTATGTTAGGATAATAAAATTATATTTATTATGTGAATAATATATTATATTATTATATTAATATATTTTATTTAGAAATAGATTATATTATATTGTAATATTATTATATAATATTATATTATATCAATTAATATATTATATTCTCTAATATAATATGAATCATATAGTTAATCTTTATTATGTCAATGATTATATATTGTTATCTATTATTATATTAATAATATATTATTGTCAATATTGCTACATTAATATTTTTATATTAATAAATTTTATTATTATTTTTATTTGTTCGTTAATTAATTTAAATTTTATTCTAGGAATGGGGACATTACAACTTGGTCCAATTTTAGAGCCGGATCTGACAAAAATTTTAAGAGGCTTGATCGTGCCATGATCACTGCTCAAACTTTTTTTTTTTTGAAGATCAGGAATTACCTGTCATTCCCTTAATTGATGTGACCTTGTCTAACCATTATCCCATCATCTTTACTATTTAATGGCTGACAACTCAGAGGTGTCCTTGTAAAATGAAATTTTTTCTCAACAAGTCACTTCAATAGCATGAGCCCACTGTGGTACATATTTTATGTGTTTTGAATTTGGAGCCTAGACCCCATAATCACATTGGTTGGATTCAGTGGTAGAATGATTCCATCACTTGTATGACAAGTTTTCTCCACATTTATGGTAGATAGCTTACTATGTACCGCTAGTGTTCGTATGACACCACCACCAAGGCTCTCTATGATGCCTCTGAGGAATTGGCCATGAATCATTTTGATCCTGAACTCCAACTTCAGCGAGCTAAGCTTCGTCACCAAAAATAAATTATAGACAGTTATGCTGCTAGAGGAGAGAAAATTAAGGCTCACCTTCATTAGCTTGAAGTTAGTGATCAAGCCTCTATGGACTTTTTTTAGGCTCTTAGAGCTCATCATACCTTTGTGGGAATTAAAAAAATCAAGGAAGGTGAAGTGGTCTTATCTGAGCTTCCATACATTCTTCAATCTTTTATTTGACATTATGAGCAGATGCTCACAAAGCAGGGAAGTTCCTCTCTCAGGGACCAAGCTTTGAAGGATTGTATTGATATTATTCCTACCTAGCTCTTGATTAAACATCATGCTTTCTATGAGAAGATTCTCACCTTCAATGACCTCAAGGAAGCCATCTTTTCCATGGTGGATGACAAGGCTCCTGGGTGCAATGGGTTTCCTTGTGAATTTTATAAAGATCTTTGGGATTGTGTTGGCCCTGATCTACATATGGTTTATTTGGAAGTATTTCATTCCAAATCTCTTGGAAGCATTATCAATAAAAGAAATATTGATGCAGGAGCATCTTAGGTGTAAGAGCAATCTTGCATCACCCAAAAAAAATTTTTTTTGCTTTTCAATAAGGGCTATCTTGTGCAGAGCTGCTATTTATGGAAACTTACTATTTTTAGTAAGTTGGTCATATGATCTCAGAATGTTTTGATTTCATAGTTGGAGGTTCATCCTAGTCATTTAAGCCTACCAATTGAGTTTCATTGCCACATCATTAGTATTGGTGAAGTTATTGAGGTTTTGGGTACGAAATATTTCAGGTCAATTTTGAAGGTCTTAGAGGCTCCAGATCGTGGTCGACCCCCGACAGACTGGCGCTAACGTGTGTTAGGCACTATAGATCTCGTCGTGACGTTACAATAGAAAAATGGACTTACAGTTAAAAAGTTATGGCCTATGGAAGTTGGAATACTTAAAACCATATTTTGTATTTCTTTTGAGCCGACCCTATTGTAATAATTGTGAAAAATAAAATAATTCTATGATTAGTCGGCCTAAAGGGCTAAATTTTTGGAACCTTCTCAGGCGCTGGAAATTGCCTATATAAGAAAGCTCTGTACTGTTGTCTTAGACAGTTTGAGACAGTTCTGGGTAGTAGATCTAGGTATTGATTCGAGGCTTTGTCCTATAGAATATTGTAAGGGGATGCCCATGTGGCTTTGCATATTGTAATTCTGAAAGTTTGTAATTCCACATTTGTGGAGATAATATGAAGCCAATTTTTTATTCTTGCATATTGTTGTTGTTTCTCTATTTCTATTATGTGCTTGTGGTATTAAGGAGAGCACCCTTCATCAAGTGGTATCAGAGTAGGAGGTCCTGAGTGTGTAAACAGATCACTAATTATGAGGCAGTTTGCACCAGGATCGTGGGTTAGGGTTTCTGTGTAAATAGATCGCTGATTGTGAGGTAGTTTACACCAAGACCATGGTTAGGGTTTCAATGAGAAGCATGAAAATGCCTCCATGAAGGGAATGTGGCGGAAGAGCTGGTGTTGTAACACCTGAGGTTAGGGAACTTCAGAGACAAGTGCGAGCATTCAAAGAGGAGATTCGTAGAGGAATGAATCTTAATGTCAGAGATGAAAGTGAGGATGAAGCCGAAGAAGAAGATCAAGAAGGAGAAGTTGAAGTTGTGAACCAGGAGGAAGAAAGACTTTTTCAAGCTATCTCAAAGATCAGGAAGAGACCTAAGATTGAGGTTCTGACATTTTTTGGAAATCTTAACCCAGAAGAGTTGATCGACTAGATCAATAAATGTGAAGAATATTTTGAGTATGAAGACATCGAGGATCCTGATCGGGTCAAGTTTGCGAAGGCCAAACTGAAGGGTCATGCGAAGATCTGGTGGCAAGAGATTCAATTGGAGTGAAATCAAAGAGGAAAGGATAAAATCACAAGATGGGGGTGGATGGTGGATAAATTGAAGTGACAGTTCATTCTTGTTGATTATGAGCTTGACCTACTAAGAAAAATGCAAAGTTTGAAGCAAGCAGGATGATCTGTTCAAGAGTATATAGAGGAGTTCTATCGAATCCTCATCAGAACAAGCCATGTAGAAGTTGACAAGGAGAAAATTATCTGTTACCTTAATGGATTAAGGCCGATCATTTAGGAAGAATTGAATCTAGTTTGAATGAACAGTATTGAAGAGGCATACCAGTTTTCCCTAAAAGTAGAGGAAAAGTTGAACAAGAAGTTTGAGAGCAGACAAAGCAGAAGAAGTCATGATGGAAGATCTAGTGGACGGTCACATGGAGACCAAAATGAAGATCTGAAAAAGCAGGATGATGCCAGTGATAGTCAAAATCAGAGAGGAGATAATTTCAATCGTTTCCATGACCAGAACAATAGAGATTAGAGAGGAAGAGGAAGAGGACAAGGTTCAGGAAGAGGAGGCTTCTGTGGAACATGTTTTCACTGTGGAAAAGAAGGTCATAGGGCATTTGAATGTCCTCAATGCCAAGGAAGGATGGATAGGAGGAATGAAGTCGAGGCCAGAGTTGCATATGTAGATGAAGATGCTAGATCCCCACATTCTAAAGATGCTGAAAGAGGAGAAATGTTGATTAACAAAAGAGTCCTGTTGAGTGGTGAAAATGAACCTAAGCAAAGAAGGAGCCTGTTTCGCACTAGGTGCAAGTGTGAGGGTAAGTGTTGTGATGTGATTATTGATAGTGGCAGTACTGATAATTTGGTGTCAAAAGAGATGGTGACAAAGTTGAAGCTCAAGAGGCAGAAACATCCACATCCATATCGGGTTGCCTAGGTGTAGGATGACCACAAGGTCATGGTTAGTGAACAGTGCCTAGTGAAGTTCAAGATCGGCGGTTACCAAGATAAGGTACTATGTGATATCATATCTATGGATGCATGTCATATGTTGTTGGATAGACCTTGGCAATTTGACAAATGTGCTGTACATGATGATCGTGTGAATACCTATTCCCTGACAAAGGATGGAGTGTGACATAAGCTAAAACCATTGAAGGAAGCAGAAGAAAAGGTATGTGGTAATGCAAGAATAACTTTTCTTGATAGAGGAAATTTCTCAGATGGTATGAGGCATGAGCATATGTGTTTTACCTTAATTCCAAAGGCTAGGAAAGAGGAAGTAGAAGATGTACCTATAGAAGTTGCAGAATTATTGAATGAGTTTCAAGATATTGTATTTGATAATGTGCCTGATGGATTACCACCAGTAGGAAAGATCAGTCATCAAATGGACTTGATTCTAGGAGTTAGTTTGCCAAATAAGGCAGCATATAGAATGACACTAGCAAAAAGTGAAGAGTTGAAGATAGATTTGAAGTTTAGTTCATCACATCATGGAAGTAGTCCTCGAAATGCATTTGAGTTGATGAAGATAGATAAAGGAGAAATAAGCAGTGTTGAAGCTGAGGATTTTGTAGAACTTTTGAAGAACATCCATGAGGAGGTGAGAAAGCATATTACCAAGATGAATGTGCAGTATAAGGCTAAGACAGATGTGAAAAGGAGGCATAAGGAATTTCAGGTATGAGATGAAGTCATGGTTCATTTGCGGAAGGAGCGATTTCCAGTTGGTACATATAACAAGTTGAAAATGAAGAAGTTTGGGCCATGTAAGATACTGAAGAAGCATGATTCAGAAAAAGCATATGAGGTCAAGTTGCCTACTAAGATGAATATTTCACTAGTATTTAATGTTTTAGATCTGACAGAGTATCATGAAGGAGGTGTTGAAGATGAGGTTACAGCAGCACAGTGGAGTATTCTAGCAACCAGTTCAGATATCAAGGAGATTGAAGACATACTAGATAGTCGTGTTGGTAGCAACACAAGGAACAGGACATATGAAGAATATTTGATCAAATGGAAATGATGACTTGTTGAAGATTCATCATGGCTAGCAAAGGAGGAGGTTAACCGTCTTGGTTTTCCTCTACACACCTGAGTTGTGATAGGGTCACTTCTCAAATTACCCCGGGTGTCTGATGCAGGAGCATCCTGGGTGTAAGAGCAATCTTGCATCACCCAAAAATATTTCTGTTTGCTTTTCAATAAGGGCTATCTTGTGCAGAGCTGCTATTCATGGAAACTTACTATTTTTAGTAAGTTGGTTATATGATCTCAGAATGTTTTGATTTCACAGTTGGAGGTTCATCCTAGTCATTTTAGCCTACCAGTTGAGTTTCATTGCCACATCATCACTATTGGTGAAGTTATTGAGGTTTTTGGGTACAAAATCTTTCAGGTCAATTTTGAAGGTCTTAGAGGGTCCAGATCGCGGTCGACCCCTGACTAACTGGTGCTAGTGCATCTTAGGCACTGTAGATCTTGTCATGGTGTTTCTGAAAAGTGGTTACAATAGAAAAACAGACTCACGGTTAAAAAGTTATGGCCTCCGGAAGTTGGAATACCTAAAAGCATATTTTGTATTTCTTTTGAGCTGACCCTATTGTAATAATTATGAAAAATAAAATAATTTTATGATTATTTGGCCTAAAGGGCTTGTTGGTGTAATTAAGTATTTACTAATTACACTTACTTAAGTTTACTTAGGCTAATACATTTGCATATTAGTTGTCTTTGAGACACCTAGGAGTTTGCATGATCCACCTTTAGTGATCTTATCACATTATCATCCTCTCATTGTTGCACATGCTTCACATACTTCCATTTACAATGGAGGATGATCCACCTTTAGTGGACATGTGATTCCACCATGTCTAGTTGTGATCTTATCACTTGCATAACTTTTAGTTATCTTGCATTTCTTATATATTTAGGCACTCCTACATTGTATGTAATTCAATCAATCATTCATTAATCTATCTATTCATTATTTGATCAGTTGATCATATCATATTTTGTCTCTCTTATGCTATCTTTTGAGCTTCTAGATCTTGGTTTCTATTCTTTACCTTAGGAAAAATATTACATGGTATCAGAGTGATATCAAAATTCTTACATGGTATTAGAGCAATATCAAAATTCTTACATGGTATCAGAGCCAAAGGAGTTTTCATTGTATAGCTTATTTGGAGATATTTTTATTGCAAGTCAAATTTGGAGCTTGTTGGTGCAAATCAGATGTTGGCATCACATTGAGGAGGTCCAAAAACCCCTAAATCAAATTTTGTTTCATCCAAATTGGATATCTGAAGCAAAATCTAGAGCCATTTGAATTTTCAAGGTTTGGCAGCGGCGATTCAGAAAAAATAATTTCAGAGGCAATTTTCAAACAACAATATCTTAGTCATCCGGAATCTTTTCTCAGAGAAATTTTTTTTGTTTTGGGGTAGAATTTCATGATATACACAATGGTACAGGTGATTTTTGATATCTATTTCTGATAATTTTTGAAAATCACAAATCCTAATTTTTACAACTTTAGAGGCTTCATTCAGGCTCATATGGACACATTTTCAGGTGCTATTATTTTTTAAAGTTCATGATTTTTTGTCTACTTTCTAGATCTGGTATCAGTTTGGAAAATTTCTAAGTGGACATAGTACTTTCAAAATTTGGTCTATTTTGGCCTATTTTTGGCACTTGTAATTTGTTAGATCCTTGAGAGATCTTGTGTCTTATTTGTTTGAGTCTACTATAGCTTCATATTTTCTGTTGTAATCATCAAAATCAGAAGTCCACTTTGGTTCATTTTGGCAAGTGGAAATTGTAGATGCACTATATATAAAGTGCCATAATTATCTATTTTGGGGGGGTTCTTTGGTTCATTGCATTTTGGGGGGTGCATTGATTTTTTGATCTCATTGTTTCATGTGAAGAACATCATGGATGGTTTAATTAAGTTGACAAGAGGAAACTATAAGCAATGGATTGAATTGGTTCTTGCTCATCTTAGTGAGCATAACCTATTATCTTATTTGTATGAGTATAGACCTAAAGATCCTTCTTTCAATTGTAACTCTTACTCAGAAGTTGCTAAGGTTATCTATTTGAATATGGATATGGATGTTATAGATTCCCTTGATGACTATGATGATGAGACAAAAAATATTCCTGGTCTTTGGACTGTTCTTTGGGAAATGTATGGTGATCCACATATTCCTCCACTTCCAAAGCATCCAAAATCTCCGATTGTAGCTCCTTCTCCTCCTATTGAGACTACTTCTACTCTTGCTCTTGATGATGCCTGCATTCACATAGCCATGGGTTCAGGTGATTCAGTGCAGCAAGATATTCCTTATCTTCCAGACTTGGTTCCATGGGATGACTACTTGACAGACATTGCAGGTTTGTTTGTGGAGTCCTACATTTTAGATTTGGGAGACTTCATTGATGATATTCATCTTCTCTTTGTTGAAGATGATCCTTCTTTAGTTGTTTTGAGGGAGTATGTTGACCCTCATCTTCATTCTCCACTTGATCCTTCTTTTAAGATTGACATGATTGTGGATCCTTTGATACAAATTTGGAGGTCTCTTTAACTTCCGAGAAGACATTTGAGTCTTTGGAGATTGGTTATCATGGGTCTCAAACTTCACTTGAGATGTCACATTGCATGGTTCAGTTTGATCATACTCATGTGTTGGAGATTCCTATTCAGTTTCCTGAGACATCATACATTTTAAGGATTCTTCCTAGAGATTGGGGAGGATTCATTAATACACCTATGAACTTGTTTCTTCCTAAGGGGAGGAACATCATTTAGTTTTCTTGGTGTAGTTTCTACATTGATCCAGGTGCATCTATCATGGGTGTAAATTCTACATTGAGGGGGGGCTTTCTTGATTCTCTTCCTACTTCATTTGAGGAGGCATCTCTATCTTTGGAGTTTGATCCAAATTCTTATGTGGATTAGTTATCATTGGTTCCTTGTATGTCACCTTCTTCTATGGGGCTTTTTCCTGATTGGTTCGTGGCATCTTCATCAACTAAGGACACGGTGACAGTTGGGCATACTTCAGAGACATCATACCTCATTTGGATTTCCCTTCCTACTTCCTATCCACAATGGGAAGCCTTCTTACATCTATACTTAGTGTATCTTCTTCCTAAGAGGAGAAATGTTGTTTGTAGGCATTGTACTATGTTTTGTCTTCAAGCACTTACCATCCTTGGAGGAGATTACTCATTATGGGGGGTATATCATGTCTCCTTGTTTCCTTCCTTTGGGGGGATTTTTTATTGTATATGCATGATGTATGTCATAATAGGGGGGTCTTGATTACTCCATCCATGCATGCATCTTGTATTCATCTCTCATTTTTGGGGAGGGTTTTTCCCATGAGGTTTTCCCTCTTTCTCCACTTTATGAGAGATTGCATTATCTATTTCTCTTGCATATTGTACATGGAAACCTAACATGGCCTAGTAGCTGGGACCCATCTTGCATTGTTAACTTAAGTGCATTCCCCTAAGTTGCACTTAAGGGGGGGTGTTGGTGTAATTAAGTATTTACTAATTACACTTACTTAAGTTTACTTAGGATAATGCATTTGCATATTAGTTGTCTTTGAGACACCTAGGAGTTTGCATTTCTTTTTAGTACATGGTTAGGATAATCTCCACTTTAGGTGTGATAGTTGTCATCACATACCTCTTTGTATGTGAGATCCACCTTTAGTGATCTTATCACATTATCATCCTCTCATTGTTGTACATGCTTCACATACTTCCATGTACAATGGAGGATGATCCACCTTTTGTGGCCATGTGATTCCACCATGTCTAGTTGTGATCTTATCACTTGCATAACTTCTAGTTATCTTGCATTGCTTATATAATTAGGCACTCCTACATTGTATGTAATTCAATCAATCATTCATTCAATCTATCTATTCATTATTTGATCAGTTGATCATATCATATTTTGTCTCTCTTGTGCTATGTTTTGAGCTTCTAGATCTTGGTTTCTATTCTTTGCCTTAGGAAAATTCTTACATGGTATCAGAGCAATATCAAAATTCTTACAGGGCTAAATTTTTGGAACCTTCTTGGGTGGTGGAAATTGCCTATATAAGAAAGGTTTGTAGTTTTGTCTTAGGTAGTTTGGGATAGTTCTGGGTAGTAGATATGGGTATTGATTTGAGGCTTTGTCCTATAGAATATTGTAAGGGAATGTCCATGTGGCTTTGAATATTGTAATTGTGAAAGTTTGTAATTCCACATTTGTGGAGATAATAAGAAGCCAATTTTCTATTCTTGCATATTGTTGTTGTTTCTCTGTTTCTATTATGTGTTTGTGGTATTAAGGGGAGCACCATTCATCAAATATTAAATTCATATATAAGGTTGGAGATCGTCAAGATATTTACAATTGGAGACCCATTACCTTGCTCAATGTTGTTGGCCCCTTATTTGTCATTGATGCAAAATACCACTTGCAGTGGTCGTAAATGAGGATGTTGTAAATGACAGTTGCATTGCTGAGGTGGTTGTATTGCTATAGATGACAGCTAGACTGCTAAGGTGGTTGTACACTTATCCTTAAGTCACATGGGCATTTCTTTCATAAAGTAACCTTGGGTTGTCATCATGGTTTTTGTTGACTCCAGGTTGATGACACTTGGTTTTTGTAGAGCCACATGTTTATCTTGTGTGGTGTATTTGAAACATGATTATGTTTTTGGTTAAAAGTCTTTCTTTCAAATGGGTTCTTGATTTTGTTTGTTCAAGCCCTAACCGAGGACACCACCATAGATGGAAGTTTGATATTTTTGCAGCATGCATTTGGATTTACATTTTGGCTTTTCATTATGTTGTTCTCCCACATGCACGGAATAGGTTGATATCATTTTTTTTAGTAATACTTATGGTTTTTACGGGAAACATAGTAGAAGTTTTTTATGAACTATTTCTTACTGAATATACTTTAAATTGTTTTGACTAATACATGCTCTTTGGTGTGTGATTCAAAATGTTTTATGTGGTCTCTCACTAGCAACACACGTTCTTTGGTTCTATGAGGTTTCTTTCTGGCATCATTGGCTATTTACTTTCGCAAGAATGTCAAGGTCATGTGTTATCATGTTACAAGTATGTTTTGGACTCGCCAAGGGTACTAGTTTTTCTCTGGCAGTTGATGCTTTCTGTTGAGAAAATTTTGTCTTGAGGAAATCAATTTTTGGTTTCGAGAAGATCTGTTTATAATGTGCAAGATCTTTCTCTATTTCAATGATTTCCTTCTCGGCATTCGAAAGTTGAAGGAAAATGTTTCACTTAGTTCTTCTTTGCAATAATTTCACATTTATTTGGCATATGGTTGTTATTAGTTATTCTGATAGTTGTGAAAATTTAGTTTCTTAAACTATCTCAGTCTTTACCGATTTGGAAAAGTTTAGAAGGTTTTATGGAAAGATTTACTAGTTATCAAAAAATCAGTTTGTTTTCAAAACTGATATTGAAATTAGTTTCAATGATGGTTGTAACTATTCATGTGAAAGCTTATTTTGTATGGTTCTGTTTAAAAGGCAGATCCCTGTGAAAATAAGTGAACTAAAAAGGAGTGTTTTCTCTTGTATATGAAATTCATAAAAGAAATATTGAAAGAAAGATCTTAAAATATTTATATACATAAGGTGTATTTTTTTTGCAGCATATAGTTATGTATATGAATGATTTTAGTTGAAATACATTTGTAAAAGGAAGAGAAGGGCTATAGCACAAGCTATTGTAGTTGCTATTTTAAAAGGTGGGTTATTACTCAATAAAGTCTACAGGCTCTACTGGAGTGGTTTTTCTCCCTATGAAAAAATTGTAAGGTTTTGAGGGTTTCCCACTGGGCACAAAATCTTGTCTCCTTTCCATGATTTGTCTATTTTACTGTGATTTCCTATGCTACAGTTTGTAAGAATGTTGATTTAAAGGTTTTTAATTATTCATATGCTTTAATTCATTAAAGAAGCGTTTATTCTAATTCACCCTCCTCTTAGAATTATCACCACTTCCAACAAGTGGTATCAGAGAATAGGGTCTCTTCCTAGGTCTGCCTATAGGGATAATCCAGGGATAGTTTGGAAGTAAATGGCACAGCCCGAGGGAGCTTCTCTTAGTAGAGCCCCATTATTTGATGGAAGTGATTATATTTTTTGGAAAGTAAGGATGGAAGCATTCATAAATTCTTTAGATATTAATATGTGGGAAGTTGTCGCAACAAAGTATATCATTCCTAAAGTTATACCCATAGATCCTAATGATAAAACCAAATATGAACTTGATAAAAAAGAAAAATTTTCTATTCTATGTGGTCTTACTAAAGATGTGTTTGTTAAAGTTAGGTACTGTCAATTTGCTAATGATATCTGAGAAATATTGGAAACCATTTATCAAGGTGATGAGAAAGTTAAGGAATCAAAATTAATAACTTTAAAAACTCAGTTTGATAATTTGAAGATGAATGAGGATGAAAGCATAGCAACTTAATTTTTATGAATTGATGAAGTTCTAAATGCTAGAAGGGGATTGGGAGAGATAATTGAAGAACATGACATTATCTCAAAGGTATTTAGAACTGTTCTACCTAAATTTGAAACAAAGATCTCTACTTTAGAAGAAAATAATTTTTTTTCTAAAATGACTTTACATCAGTTGCAAGGAACCTTGTCTGCATATGAGATGAGAATCAGCAACTAAGCTAGTTCCACATCAAAAGGAATACCATTTAAGGCTGAGAAATATGATGAAAGTGATACATGTTTAACATATTCTCCAGAAGCGTTGTGAGTGAAAAAAATGAGAAAGAAATATCAAGGAAAACCTAAGTGTTTTAGTTGTGGTCAATTAGGACACTTTGCTACAAAATGTCCTTATGCTAATCAAGATGATAATGATGAAAAAGATGAAATTTTTTCTAAAAGGAAACCATGGAATCATAATCAGAGATTCAAGAACTTAAAAAAAGAGAGTCTCTTATCAAAAGAGGACCCAAATGAAGAATCAAATGATTCTAGAGAAGAAGGAGAAACATTATTCATGGCTAGAATAACAAATGTTCCTAAACTAGAATCTAGTAAATCAAAATCCTCATCTGATTCAGATGAAGACATTGATCTTGAAAAGGAACTTCTTTTTTCTTTGCAAGAACTAAAGAGGCAAAAGAAATTAATATTGGATTTTGAAAAAGAAAATAAAATATTGCAAACTGATTTAGAAAAAGAAAATCATCTTATTGAGAATCAAAAATAGTCTCTTGTTGAAAAAGAAAAGAAATTGATTCTGTTACAAGATCAGATTGAACAAGCTTACTTAAATGTTAAATTAGTTGAAAAAGGAAAATCTTCAAAGAAGGGCTCAAGTTATTTTTTTAAAGGTTATTGTTTCAAGTGCAATATTTTTGGTCATACGGCATTTAACTGTAAGGTGAATAAACATGGGTATGGTTTCAAGAAACAAATCAGATGTTTCAAGTGTTTTCATTATGGACACTTTATTAATCAATGCAAACTTCATTTAAAGCCCAAACAAGTATGGAAACCTATTGAAAAGTCCTTGATCGTTAAAATAGCCTTATTTTCCCATAAACCTACTACTTGGTTTTTGGATAGTGGATGTTCACATCATATGACTAGCTATAAAAGAAGGTTTAAAACCTTAGAATATTTTGATGGAGGGTTTGTTCAGTTCAGAGACAACTCAGGTGCATATATCACAGGTCTTGGTTCAATAATTCTCAATATAGATACACCCATTCATGATGTTTATTATGTAGAAGGTATTAAACATAACCTTCTAAGTGTAAGTCAGATTTGTGATAGTGGATATTCCATTTCTTGTAATGCTAAAGGATGTTCTGTTAAGAGTTAGAAGAACAAAGTTATTGCTAGTGGTTTAAGAATAGGAGGAAATATTTGTAATCTAATTGATTCTAATGTTCAAGACTCATCACTGATTAATATTTTTCTTTTAAGTCAAGTGGAAGAAAATTGGTTATGGCATAAGAGATTGGGACACTTAAATTTTGATAATCTTGCTAGGATTAGCAAAAACAAATTGGTTAGAGGCTTACCCCTAATTAGCAAACCAGCTCAAGTTTGTGAAGAATGTGTTAAAGGAAAAAAAACTAGAACATCTTTCAAAACCAAAGAGTACTTATCTAATAGACCTCTAGAGATTGTACACACTGATCTTTTTGGTCCAATTAAAACTCCATCCCTAAATTAGGAAAGATATTTTATGCTATTTGTAGATGATTATTCAAGGATGGTCTGGGTAACTTTTTTGAAACATAAATCTGAATCTTTTGAATGCTTCAAAATATTTAGGAAAATGGTTGAAAGGGAAACTAATCTAAAATTGAAATGTTTACTATCTGACAGAGGTGCAAAATTCACCTCCTAAGAGTTCATAGAGTATTGTGAAAACATTCCATTAAGAGGCACCTTTCAACTACTCGTACACCACAACAAAATGGTGTTTTGGAAAGGAAAAATAGAACTATTAAATAAATGGCTAGAACAATGTTAAATGAAGACAAATTACCTAATAAATTCTAGAAAGAAGTTATTCATACAACTGTATATATTCTAAACAGGGCTCAAATCAGAGTAAGAACAACATATACTCCTTATGAACTTTGGCAAAGAACTGCTAATGTTAAGAATTTTAAAATTTTTGGCTATAAATGTTTTATTAAAAAGGACAATGATTTGTTAGATTGCTTTAACTCTAGGTTTGATGAAGGTATGTTTTTGGGATACTCTACACAAAGTAAAGCCTTTAAATGCTATAATAAAAGAGTAAATAAAGTCATTGAAGCTATAAATGTGATTTTTTATGAAAGTTCTTTATTGATCAATAAAACTGAAAACTATGTTGAAGAAGATTCTTTACAAAGAAGAGAAAATGTTTCTTGTGATCATGATTCAAATGACGATAGTCAAGAACTTTCTGATCAAACTGATCAAGAAAATTGTTCAATTCTTTAAGAATTAAAAAACTCTTTAAAAAATCCTTCTAGAATTATAGCAAAAAGACATCCTGAGTCTCAAGTCATTGGAGATATAGAGAGAGGAATTATAACTAGAAGAAAAGCTAAAGTTGATGAGCATGCTCATATTGCAGAACATTTTTGCCTGTTATCAGATTTTGAACCAAAAATTGTAACTCAAGCATTGATAGATCTTTGTTGGATGAATGCTATGCAAGATCAAATAAATCAAACATGGTAACTTGTTCCTAGACCTGACAACAAGAATGTTATAGGTGGGAAATGGATTTTTCAAAATAAACTAAATGAAGATGGCAACATAGTAAGGAATAAAGCCAGATTTGTGTGTAAGGGTTATACTCAATAGGAAGGTATTGACTTTGGTGAAACATTTGCACCAATTGCACAATTAGAATCCATTAGAATCTTTCTTGCATATGCCAGTTACAAAAATTTTACTACTTATCAAATGGATGTTAAAACTACTTTTTTAAATGGCTATCTTGAAGAGGAAGTCTATATTGAACAGCCAGAAGGGTTTGAATCTTCTGATAAACCTGATTATGTATATCATCTTAAAAAGACACTATAGGGCTTAAAACAAGCTCCTTGAGCTTAGTATTCCAGGCTGGATAAGCATCTTACTAGAAATGGTTTTACTCATGGTAGTGCAGACAACACTTTATATATTAAAAATGTTAATGGTGATATTTTAGCAGTGGAAGTTTATGTGGATGATATTATTTTTGGCTCTACAAATGATGAGTTGTAAAAAAAAATTCCAACATTATGGAATCTGAATTTGAAATGTCTCTTTTGGGTGAACTAACATTCTTTCTTGGTTTACAAGTGACACAACTTGAGCATAGAATATTCTTGTCTCAAACAAAATATGCCAAAGAAATTTTGAAGAAATTTAACATTATTGATTGTAGACCTGTTAGCACGCCTATGGAAACATGGTGCAAATTAGTTAAAGATGATGATTCACCTCCAATAGATCAAACTTCATACCGATCCAAGATTGGAAATTTTTTATATCTTATAACATCTAGACCAGATCTGATGCAAGTAGTTTTCTTGGTGTCTCAGTTTCAATCTACTCCTAAACACTCTCATCTTAATGTTGTTAATTGGATTTTTAAGTATGTTCAAGGTACTCTTGACTTTGGTTTATGATATCCACATAATGATGATTTCACTTTTCTTGGATATACAGATGCGAATTGTGGTGGCTCTGAAAATAAAAAGAGCAGTAGTGGTGATGCATTTTTCTTAGGTAATCACTTGGTTGCCTGACATAGTAAAAAACAAGAGTGTGTTACTTTATCTACTTGTGAGTCTGAATATGTTGTTACTAAAACCTATTGTACTCAGTTAATTTGGATGAATTATCAATTATCTGATCTCGGTATTATGATCCCTAAGCCTATTTCTATCATGTGTGACAATATGAGTGCCATTCAGTTAAGTAAAAATCCAGTCATGCATTCTCGCACCAAACATGTAGACATCAAACTTCATTTTTTGTGTGACCCTGTTCTTGACAATGAGGTCAAGTTGGTTTATGTTTCTAATCAGGCATAGGTGGCTAATATTTTCACTAAAGCTCTTCTTCATGATTCTTTTGAATAGCTCCAAACTCGCTTGGGAGTTGTCTCTCACTCCTTGTTGCACTAAGTTTATTCTTTTTGGGGAGTCTGTAATAGGTTGTTTCTCCTATTCACAGTCATCTCTATTGTTTCCTAGCAGTGTTTTTGTCCTTGATGCAAACTAGGGGAGAATTGTGTTGTGCAATTCTTCCAGGATATAGGAAGTTCTTCCAAGGATATACAGGAAGTTCTTCTAGGGATATACAAGATATTTTTTTTGGTTACTTTAATGTGTTTCAATTCTTACAGAGATATAAAGTATTTTTCTGGTTAATTTTATGTTTGATATAGTACAAATGCTGAAATGATTTTGAAGGCATTTTCAGTTCTTGAGAGTTTTTATCATGCCTTGGAGGGCATTTTCAGCTCTTGATAGTTTTTTATCATGCAATATCTTGATGGTGTTGGACACAACACAAATGATTTTTCCCCAAGGAAAAATGGTGGAGTTTTTTGGCCCCTTATTTGTCATTCATACAAAATACCACTTGCAGTGGCCGTAAATGAGGATGCTATAAATGACAGCTACATTGTTGAGGTGGTTGTACTGCTATAAATGACAACTACACTATTGAGGTGGTTGTATGCTTGTCCTGTAGTCATGTGGTTACTTCTTGCATAAAGTTACCTTGGGTTGACATCATGGTTTTTGATGACTCCAGGTTGATGACACTTGGTTTTTGTTGAGCCATGTGTTTAGCTTGTGTGGTGGATTTGAAACATGATTATGTTTTTGGTTAAAAGGCTTACTTTCAAGTGGGTTCTTGATTTTGTTTGTTCAATCCCTAACCGAGGGTGCCGCCATGGATGGAAGTTTGATCTTTTTGCAACATGCATTTGGCTTTGTGTTTTGGGTTTTTAGTATGTTTTTCTCCTGTGGGCATGGAACAGGTTGATATGATTTTTTTTAGTAATACTTATGGTTTTTACTGGCAACACAACAAAAGGTTTTTATGAACTATTTCTTAATAAATATACTTTAAACTATTTTGACTAATACATGCTCTTTGGTGTGTGATTCAAAATGGTTTATGCGGTCTCTCACTGGCAACACATGTTCTTTGGTTCTCTGAGGTTTCTTTATGGCATCATTGGCTGTTTACTTTGGCAAGAATGTCAAGGTCATGTGTTCTCATGTTACAGGTATGTTTTGGACTCGCCAAGGATACTAGTTTTTCTCTGGCAGTTGATGCTTTCTGTTGAGGAAATTTTGTGTCGAGGAAATTGATTTTTGGTTGCGAGAAGATCTTCTTATAATGTGCAAGATCCTTATCTGTTTTAATGATTTCCTTCTTGGAATTTGAAAGTTGAAGGAAAATGTTTCACTTAGTTCTTCTCTACAGCAATTTCAAATTTATTTGGCATATGGTTGTTATTAGTTATTTTGACAGTTGTGAAAATTAATTTTCTTAAACTATCTTAGTCCTTACTAATTTAGAAAAGTTTAGAAGGTTTTATTGAAAAGATTTACCGGTTATCAAAAAATTGATTTTTTTTCGAAATTGATATTTCAATCAGTTTCAATGATGTTTGTAATTGTTCATGTGAAAGCTTATTTTCTATGGTTCTATTGAAAAGACAGATCCCTGTGAAAATAAGTGAACTAAAAAAGAGGGTTTTCTCTTGTATATGAAATTCATAAAAGAAATATTGAAAGAATGATCTTAAAATATTTATATACATAAGGTGTATGTATTTTTACAACATACAGTTATGTATATAAATTATTTTAGTTGAAATACATTTGTAAAAGGAAGAGAAGGGCTATAGCCCAAGCAATTGTAGATGCTATTGTAAAAGGCAGGTTATTGCTCAATAAAGTCTAGAGGCTCTATTGGAGTGGTTTTTCTCCCTGTGAAAAAACCATAAGGTTTTGAGGGTTTCCCACTCGGCACAAAATCTTGTCTCCTTTCTGTGAGTTGTCTATTTTACTGTGATTTCCTATTCTACAATTTGTAAGCATGTTGATTTAAAGGTTTTTAATTATTCATATGATTTAATTCATTAAAGAAGCATTTATTCTAATTCACCCCCCTCTCATAATTATCACCACTTCCAACAAATGTCTCCTACAAGATCACTGCTAAACGCTTGGCCCTAGATATTCATCGCATCCCACCTTAGAAAAAACTTGGTTTATCAAATCTAGATATATTCTTGATAACATTATTTCCATCTGGGAAGGTATGGAATGGGCCAGGAAGTCCAAGAAGCAAGCTATCTTTCTCAATATTGATTTCACGAAAGCCTATGATTGCATTGAATGGACTTTCATTCTTGCTATGCTTCAGGTTCTAGGGTTTGGTCCCACCTTCATTCAATATGTTCAAATTCTTTTTGGTGATGCTTATGCCTACATAACCATTAATGGGTTTCAATCTGAAGCTTTTGGCCTTTATAGATCCATTCACCAGGGATAACCTTTAGCACCCTCTCTTAATGTGCTTGTTGCTGAAGGATTTGGGTATTTTCTTGCCAACCCAGTCCCTTCTATCCTTGTTAGAGGAATTTCCCTACTTGAGTCACTTGGCCAACTTGTCAATGGACATTATTTTGATGACTCTTTCCTCACTCTTTTTTAGGATGAGAAAAATAATTCAAATTCTCTCCAATGTCTAGACACTTTTTGTCTTGCTTCTAGATCGGCTATCCAATGGCACAAAATCCTTTTATGTACATGAAGTCTTTTCTACTTCTAGCTCCTTGGGTTTCCTAGTACAACTAGAAATGGATATAGTATGGAGATACTTTTCACTTTCTAGGCATTCCTTTTTCATTTCAAGCCTCGCCTGTAGATATTTGGAATGCAGTCCTGGCCAAGTTGAATAAAAACTTCAATATTGGATCACCAAGTTGCTTTCCTTGGTTGGAGAATTCTAGATTTTTTCCAAGGTTTTGGTAGCCACCCATGTTTACTATTCTTCTTGTTGGGCTCCTTACAAAGCTTCCTATTTGAAGCTCAAGAAACTACTTCATGATTTTCTTTGGGCTTTAGGGGTTGATAATCATATTTTTCACAAAGTCACCTGGGTATATTAGTGTCTTCTCAAGGATTCTGGAGGTCTTGGCCTTCTCTCTTCCTAGAAGTGGGGAATTTATCTATGTGCCAAATGGGTTATTCATGTGTTAACTAGAGATGAATCCAGGAAATTTCTTCTCTGGCATTGCATCTCTTCTAATTTTCCAGTAAATTAATAGGCCTTCTTGGAGGGGGATTTGTTTTCAAACCCTTATCATCACATCTGAACGTGTGCATATTTAGGGCTCTTTTGTGGTTAAAAAAATTTGGACGGCCTGGGAAGCCATTAAAACTTGGCTTTGGTGGGCTGGAGATGGGTTCCATGATGGGCTCTCTATGAACCAACAAAATTTTCATACTAGTGCAATGAAATCTTAATTTTTTGATTTTTCATCACCACTTAAGGCCATAGTTGTTAGGATTAGGTAATACTGAGAGGGGGGATGAGTCAATATTACAAAACTTTGATTTTAACTTTAAACAATTATAGACAATCCAAAGTAATGCAGAAAAGAAAAGAACATATAAGCACAACACATTACTCATGACAACATGATTTTTTCTTGAGGAAACCCTAGCCAAATGGAAAGCCTCGGTGGGGATGGTACCCACAAATATGCACTCAAATATAGTATCCCTATTAGGAGATCTTTCCCTATTAGGAGCTAATTGTTACATGGTACATTTCCTTATTAAAAGATTATAAAGACCCTATTAGGGGTATTCAAAACACCTAGTTAAGGGTGGTGAGCAAATTGCTCTTACAATCAATACTTGTCTTCAAAAGTAGTTCACAAAAGGGGAACAATACAAGAACTTATCTTGGTTAGATAGTTCCAATTATGGCTCAACCTCTTTCTAATCTTGGATCTAATCTTTTCTCTTACATTCACAGGCTTACTCCATCATAAAAAACATTCCATACCTCACTTTCACAAAACTAATCTATACTTATACAACATTTGCCTTCCAGTCCGCCTCATAATTTCCTTACAAAACATAATAGAAACCTATGCGAATGAAGTGCATGGAGTTGGTTCTCTTGTATTACCAAAGAGTTGGCAATATACTTTATTTACTTGACTTAGCATGTTAGCATATCCATTATACCTTCCTTAATCTTTGTAACTATTTATATACCTTGTTACACTATTTTTTTGTCTTCGCATACCTTCCAATCACTATATCTCACAGCTCTTGTAACCAAAACTTATGCACTCTTAATTGAAGCATGCACACATACCAAAATACCTTTATTTTACTTTAGAGGCCATAATACCTTGTGTACCATCATCGCTATCCAAAACTGTGGCATTGTGCCTTGTTGACCTGATTCTGGACTTAGTCATTTTCATGACTGTGAATCCAGTGGCAATCTCCTTAACATGCGATCGTTCTAAGATAATTTTTTCCATAAATGACAACTCTTAGATGATTCTAAGTACTCCAAAACATCACATACAAACAATCTCTCCCTTTTGCGTTGATGGAAACACTTAGAAAAATGACTAAGTGTTACAATACAATTTTCTTTTCCTTTTCCTCTTTTCTATATATTTTATTTTCTACATTTTTTTTCAACATATAACTCTACCTATCTCTTTATCTTCCTCATTTTTCCTTTTCTTCCTCTCCCTTTGTCATCAATGGAAAAAGTATACACAAAATTGTAGAACTTAATCACAAATGGTAAGTGCTTACTAAACAGATTTAAGACATCTTGGAAGGAGATTTCCAATGTCTTAACTTCCTCAATCCATGAACTTATCATTAGTTCATTGACATGGATTAATCCATTAAGTGCATATGATGTTGTCTCTTCTGCCTTAAGCTCAGTGAGAGTAGTTACTGACATTGAGCTTTCAACCTTTATCATCTCAGAGAGATGAGTCTCCAAATTTGAGACCCTGGGAGATAATAGGCTTCTTAATGAGCCAAATCTGTCTGCAACTCTCCCTTTCTCTATTTCCAATACTCCTATTTTCTCCAAAAGTCTAGATGTCTCCTTATCCATTTCACCCACAGTTTGTGAAGATGATTCACAATTGTCCATTATACTGTTAAGACTAGCCCTGTCTTTGGCTATGGCTTCCTCAACACTCTTCAAATTTCTGTAGAGATTTATGCAATGGCTATATAGTTTCCTACCTTGTGCTACACAACTTTTGGCTTTGAGAGTGGTAGCCTTAAAAATTCCTAAGTCCCATGAAATGGACTTATGAACTTCACTCAACTTCTTTTTGAAGAAGTTCTTTTCAGCCTTCTCCTCTGTTGATTTTAGCAATGATTCAAAATGACTGTCAAAGCTATCCAATACTGTGTAGATATTCTCAACCTCATCCTTACCTTTTAAAGTAACTAGTGAGGGAAGTAACTTGTTTACTATTTCTATAGCCCTAACCATTATCTTATCTCTCTTGTCTCCTTTCTGAACTGATCTCTCCTTAGCTTTATCAAAATCCATAAATGAGAGTTTCATCAGCTCATCTTCATCCAAGCTGTCTACATTAGAACTAACTAGTTTGGTCACACTTACCAACAAAAGGGATGTATCCAATCTGATTTCAGCAACATGCTCTAATTTAGGTTATTTTTTCTTTCTATTCTTCTTGTTGTAACTGCTTCTCTTGTATTCTTTCTTCAGGTTTTTCTTCTATTTTTCTTTCTTATTCTTCATCTTTACCTCTATCTCTTTTCCCTTTGCACTGACTTGCTTGACTATCCTAGAAGATCTTATAGGAGAAGTTGTAGCCTCAACTTTATGTGTTTCTTCCTCTTAAGAGACTGATAAATCAACAATGTTATCAGTAGTAACTATCTTTTCTATTTCCAATGGAATTGGTAAATCAGCGACAATACTAGAAGATGCCCTCATCTTATTTTTGATGTCTATCAACTATGATTTTGTAATACCCACCATTGCAATGATATCTTCTACTATCTTACCGACTTTCCTCTTTCTTATTACTTTCTCTTGTTCTTCTCTGACTTTTTCATATTTTTCTCTGTATGTACCCCATCTTTCTTGAGTAGGGTACTTTTCTGCTACCAATACATGTTCTACTTGTATAGTTAGTAATTCAACACTTACCTCATATCTCATTGAATAACACCATTTGGTTCTAATCTCAACTACCTCAAAGAAGACACAGTCAGTTTCAACCATGAAATAGATGGTGTCCTTATACTTTTCTACTAAGCTTTCTAGAATTCTATATCTTTCTTTCATCTTCCTTTGCATGATCTTAATAATGCCAAACAATTCTCCATCAACCCCATCCTTTTTCTGTCTTCTATAGTATTCTAAGATTTTTATACCAGTGGATTCATTATCTTTCCATGCTCTAGGATGCATACCAGGAAAGTTGTGAATAACATGAATGTACATGTGAACTAGTAATGACCCAAACCTAAATGCCCTAGATTTTTCCTTTTTTATAACTTTTACATTCTCAATGAATTGTTGAGCTAGTATTTCACACAGGTTGTATTTCTTATTTTCTTTGACCATTATGTATGCCATCATTATAACTCCAGCAGATACATAATTAAGTCTGGAACTATGAAACAACTTGTAGCCAATTAGCATTGCTACGAATCTTACATATTGTAAATATATATCATTTACAGTCATTTCCCTCTTGTCTCATTTAAAGTGTGTTAGGGCTTCAACTTCTTTTCTAAGGTTTTTCTCACTACTAGGTAGGGATCCTTCATTGTCAAGCCCTATGATATCATGGATCAACTAAGCACATATCTTAATACGTTGATCACCTATCCATAAGAACTGATCATGAAATCTACTCAGAATGATCTTGAACCATTCGAATTCCATGAATTCAGTAAGTCGGGTTAAATTGAGTATTGACAGGTCTTTTAAATGTTTTAATTCTTCTGTTAATGACCTATTTACTTCTATCATATTTTTCAACTCATTGAAGGTATTAACCTCCCCAATAATCTCATATTTGTAGTGTATGTATGCCCTAATATCCTCTATGTGTAACACACCTATGTGGGTTTGAGAGAATGCCCCTTCTAGATCATCCTCATAGGATTTGTATGGATGCCTTTTAAACTTATACCTAGGTCTATCTACCACATCAAAAATTATTGGTGCATCCATGACTTTCCAAAGAGATTAGGTCTAAATACCTTAAATGTGCACAAATCTGATGCTTGGCTTCACACAAGCACAAAATATCTCTGCTAGATTACTACTCTGCCTTCACACTTCTGCTCTCCTTAGTCGATGATTAACAAATGGTGGAGAAATGAAATATTTCAAGTCTTTTATTCATCACAAGTTGAGTGTGTGCATTAAACATAGGTAGCTCAACTTTTCATGCCATCCAGTTAATGCAAAACATTTGAACATAGAAGATGAATCTTCAAGTGCTATGATCTCATCCACAGATTCCAAAACATCTATCCACATCATACCTAAGCTCTCATGAGCTTACTCCTCTTATACAGGGGCTGGATAATTTTTTTTGTCTACATCCAGTGCTCCCCATGAGGCCTTCTAGTTTGATACTTCAAAGAACTCATCATGCAAAGACACAACATCATCAGTTGTCTCTCCCTGAACTAATGCCTTATTTAGAACTTTTACTTGCCATATCTTTTCTTCCTATGATTTCTTGTGTTCATTCATTTAATCATTTAGGCTTTTACCACTGTCACTAATATTCTTCCTTATGACCATCAGAGATGGTCATTTTGGTTCACTAGATCTTCTTGGTTATCTTTTTTTGTCATCTCTATTGTATCTACAAAACTTCACAATGTGGCCTAAATTGTTACATCTATAACAAATATGTGGTCTTCTTCTTTCTTGATTAGTTTGTAGCTTACAATACCTATTTATGTCTGAATGTTGACCTCTAATTCAGCCATAGACACAACATAGTCATTGCTCAATCATTGTATGTGAAAATGAACATGAATTATCCAATTCACACACTCAATCAAATCAACCTATTGCCCCCTATTTAGATGGGGTGTTTGAATTACTCTTAGAATGAGAGCCAACAACCATAGACCATTACTAAAATGGAGGATTTTTAAATGCTTAAAAGAGAATGGATTGCAATTAAACTAAGAATGATAATTCAGATTTAATCTAAGAAGCTTGAAATGCAAAGAGAATTAAGCTACTAACAAATAAGAAAACTATATTAAGATGAGAATGCAAGTAAATGCTACTAATATGAAATTATACTAATATGCAATGAAAATCTTGAAAGTATGAGAGAATTGAGACAAAAATTCACTATAGTTTTGGTAATCTAAAATTTCCTCTTCAAAATGAAGAAAAGGAGCTCATAATATAGAAAAGTTGGGAGAGAGGATGAAGAGTTTCTTGAAAAGAAACAACCGCCTCTTCATGTCCATGGAGAAAGGTGAGACAAATAATGATGAATTATTTAATTAAATTAATGAATATTGCCACATGGGTGGCTTTTCATGTAATTTTGAATTAATAAATCTAAATAAAGATGTCCATTAAAATAACCAAATATTATTTAATTCCATGATGTGTATTAGCTAAACGGGGTGGAATTAATTTAATTTAAAAGCACTAGGACTTTAGAATTAAACTAATTAATCATAGGGATTATTTAGCCAATAAAGTTGAATATTTAGGAATTAAATATAGTGTATGATTAATGCAAACTTAGGGTTTTTTATGAATTTGACACCAAGTCAAATAAAGTCAATTAGGAGACAGAATTGCCTAGTACAATAGGACTTTAATGATGTAGAAATTTGAAGGAATGCACCAAAATTGATTAGAATTGTAAGGTGCCAATTTTGGGGTATTACATTTTTCCCCTCTTTGAATTGATGTGCGAGCAACACATTGATTCAAAGAATAGTCTAATGTGATAGATGATGAGGTTTCAAGATTATCTCTAGAACAAAGTTTAACCCTTTAAAGTCAAGTTTAAATTGTCAAGACACCGATCAGATCGAGATGTAGAACCAACTTTAGAATGAAGCATGATTCTCCAAAGTCTAAGTTAGATTGTGAAGACAACGGTCGAATTACCACTTGAGAGAAAATTGGAATTAGGGTTAGATTTCCCCAATACCTGTTGATAGATGATAACTTATGTAGATTTAGGACTATCTCTAGAACTGGGGTTGGATTTCCCTAATACAAAGCTTAGTCCTCTGAGACCTAGGTTAGATTGCCCAGATAATGGTCCAAAAGAGATTTCAAGAGCCATCTCCAAAATGAAGCCTGACTCTCAGGGATTAGGGTTAGACTACCCCAATACCTAATGAGATCTCAATAACTATCTCCAGAATGAATCTTTATTCTCGATCTGAGTTAGATTGCTCAAATACCTAAAAGATAGATGACAAGATGACAAGATGCGAGGCCCAAAGATGCCCCTAGTGAAGATATGCCCCAAGCGATGAGGACTTTTGATTCAGATCAAACTGATTCAAGAATGATTCGACAAGATTCAATGATGCAATCATCATGCCCCCTTGGGAATGAAATCAAAAGATGACACATCAGAAAGATGATTAATAGCAAAAGGTTACAAATATAGATAAAATCAGAGATCTAGAGGAACTCAAAATAGATTAATGAAGCATCAAGAGGATGTAAAAGTGATTTGGAGCAATTTAGAGGTCTTCTTTACCAAGTTTGACCATGGTTGACTAGATTTGACTAGAGTTGACTTTTGAAGAAAACATTGAAGATCTCAAGAAAATGGTGATGAGATAAGATTCCAGTAAGAAAATGCCACCGAAAGGTCGATTGCACAAGCGTCCGATCCTGATGGTCCCAAAAATTTTAAAATGCAATTTCGAGCTATCTAGGAGTGTTAGATTTCAATTTTGATCCTAAAAATGGATTCAGAATGGTCAATTTAGCCAAGGGTGAAGTTTTCATGTAAAACAGAGCACTTTTGAAAATTAGGTCAAAAGCTATATAAGGCCTAGAGGGGTCATTTTCAATTCATTATTCACTTTGTCTTCTAGTGAATTTGAGAGTTTTGAGAGAGATGGAGGGCATGCCAGTGCATACACATCATTTTGAGCATTCCCAATGACACAACCAGCCACCAGAGTATGACGCACCTGTAAGTAATCAATAAACCATCTTGCATTTCAAGTTTTAACGCTTTATTAGGTGATTTAGGTTAGATTTAAGCATGTTTTATGAATTGTTCTTCCAATGTCATGTGAGGAAACAATTTCCTCATGTCGACCTTAGTCACCCCTCGTGCGAGGAAACAATTTCCTCGTGGGGGTTAGGCTTCTTCATACCGGGCTCCTCCGTGAGCTCATGCGAAGCACTAGGTTATGTCGCACGAGACTTCATCCCCAGTGATGATTTCTCACGCGGGAAGAGATCTTGTCTTGTGTGAGGGAACAATTTCCTCATGGGAATTTGTTGCACTATGTATATTCTTCATCCAATGTTGCATAAAATCAGTCAATTAGAACATCCTAGAGTCATGTTTAGGATAGATGCATAGCCTCCCTTTATTGCTTTGAAAAATAAAATGATTGAGATAGTGTTCCAATGTCGTCACTTGCTTTGCAAGTTGACATCCCAGATGTTGTGTTCTAGTCTCATCACCTAGTTATTGGCATAGTAGTACATAGATTGAGTGATGCTAAGGGTGCCCACATCGATGTGCTAGGATTGACTTATCTATGTGATCTACCTGACATTCGGGTGAATCACAAACTACTGGGGGCACTGGTTGAGTCTTTCCATTCAGAGATGAACACATTTCACTTGCCAATGGGGGAGATGACAGTCACTCCCTGTTAGTAAATGAATTTTTCTCTTTCAAAATTTATTTTTAATGCTCTATTTCCCACTATGAAACATTAACCCTTTACTAACAAATGGATTAAACTTAGGCGTTTAACCCTCTAAATTATGGTATAGCTCTAAGAAATATTTTCAATGAATATTTATGCAAAAGAATAATGCATTTCTAAAAATATCAAACTTTTGACCAGAAATTTGTTAAGGCTGAAAAAGTAAATCCCATCAATATGATATAATTACTGTGCAATGATAGTAGCTAATAAACCTAAAGCTCACAGACTTCAATGAATAAACACTACACCAATCTAAAACACAACTTTAAATTTAGATTCAACAAAAAACATAGACATTCAATTAAGAAACTCCATTCAATGTAGAATACCCCAATAGAGATCCACTCAAAATATAAACCAACAGATCTATACTAATAAGTTTCTTCCATTCATTGATTCAGAAAAACTTAATTCAAATCCTTATAGAAAAATACTAAAACTTTAACTATGGTATTACTTAGGCATCAATAAACTAACTAACATCCCTTTCAATAGTTTCTTCCTGGCTTTATATAACCATTAATTGCAATTATAAAAAAATATTAAAGTCTTTGAAACTCCACGAGTTTTGGAAACCAACTATTTAAAATAACCAGAAAATGCTAAAAATAATAAACTGGAAACTGAAAAAAAATGACCCATAAAGTGTGGAGAAAGACCACCAATCTTGGCTGAGCTGGACGCTTTAGATTCAACTTTGTGATGACTCAGGTGCACATTCCTGCTTCCACTCCTCATGATCCAATGACACGTTGATGACTATAGCATGATATGACAGGCTAATGACGACAATTCTTTGTTTGAGAACCTTCCTATCCTTGCAGATTTCATTCAGCCTTGATTTATGAGACTCTATATGATCTACACAGACAACCAACATAGCTTCAGTGTTAGCTATGGAGGTGAGATCTTCTATCATGTGCTCTTTACTATCTCTAATAGCTATTATTCCTGCCTCCAATTCTTGAACTATCTTCTCCACTTTCTTCACATCTTGAGTTCCCTCATCTATCAAAACAATGTTCAGGCATTTGAGATCTTTTTGCATGGTAACGATCAGGCCCTTAAGATCATTGAGTAGGTGAGTTGCCCCATCACAACCATCCTTAATAATTGAGTTTCTCCACTCAATACTTTGCATGGAAACATATAGGACTTCTTCGTTCAGGCCATGAACTGGCTTCTCCAAAAGGAATCTAGGCACCCCATAATGATCGATCTCTATTAGCTAATCTGCTATACCTGTCCACTTTTTCCTTTCCTTCCTGCATTCCATCAATTCAGCCAGTAGCTATGAGATGACCTTCATCACAACTCCATGAGTCTCAATTAACTGAGTCACATAGTCACCTCCCCGATGGATCATGCTTGCAACCCATTTATTAAAAACTTCTACTACCATTTTATTCCTTTGGATCTGGTCCAACATTTTATAGACTTCAAGTGAATGAGGGCCAAATGTATTGGGTACCTGGGCTAATAGAAGTAGGCTAGGCTCTTGCACTACTTGAATGAACTCTGCCAATCTCTGTATGGTCACCTTCAGTGCTTTCTTGTCCTTCCCATCCTTGAAGGTCCTATGTAATATTTTTTGTGTAGAAGATTCTAGGTGCTTCGCATCTGCCACCCTCCTTGCCACACCTAAGCATATCATTTCAATAGTGAAGTATTCAACCAAAGCTTTAGAAACTTGTTTATCAGACTTAGGTATTTCCCTTTCTACTATCCGTCTTCTAGTTTTCTCATCTACATCAATCATTGATTCCATCCTAATTCTCTTAGGCTTCACTGTAGCCCCCAAGAACTTACTAACCATGTCTTCTACAAGAAGATTTATTGGTAAGACATTCCTTTTATTGTTGTTTATGGAACTTCCTAACCAACTGAGAGTAGGAGATGGAGTCTACAAAGTGTCACCTACTATGGTTGCCGAAGGTTCCCCTGAATCTGGCTGATTTCTCTTTGGGGTCATTTTGTTTCCCTCCACATTATCTAAACCAACTTGCTCTATCATTTGAGTGTCCATGAGATCAACATTTATGACCTCCTTTTCATTAACCAACTTATTACTTTCTTTGCCAACTCTCCCTCTTAAGTTTCTTCTTATTGGTGAGGAGCCAGGGGAAGCTTGTTTCACTGGGTCAGCTGAAGACTTCTTATTTTTAGTACTTGCAAGGAAAATATTTTTGCCAGTAGTAACATTGAGTTTGACAATATTTTCATCATGTGGAGCTCTTTTGGGATTATGTCTTCTTAAACAGGGGGCCTCTTACTATTAACCCATTTCTCAGTTCTCTTAATCACATTAAGAGTCTTGATTATTAGGCTCTCTCTCTCATCAATACCCCAATCTATTTTAGGGAGTGGTGTACCCCTAACTTTGGTTTCATACTACTCATCAATTACCTCTGCACCATCATCTTCATCTATTGCTAGGATGTCAATTTGAATATTTAGGGTAACAATTTGTCCTAAGGTAAACCTAGACCAGGTCCTCCTTCTCACTTCAAAATCATCTGCACAGCCCTCCCAATAATCCTCTATTTCAAGAATGCGTTGAAATTTAGAGGGCAAGTTGAAATGTTGAGCAGCGTATCCCCTGCTATCAAAATCCTTTCTATGTGCAAACGTCTTCAAATTCAATTTCCTTAACTCATGCTCTAAATTTAGGGCATCTAAAGATGTTTTGCAAGTGTAATAACCCAATTCAACTAGGAAACTAGATTTTTCTGTACCCTTCCTTTCCTTAACCCCTTTATGAACATATGCCAGTTGGCGAGCTACTTCTACAATGATTAAACTGTCATAAGCATATCTAGGTAATTTAAATGGTTCTCCTTTGAAACCGCCCACTCTAACATACATGAATCTTCTAAAATGGATGAAGAAACTGCCATAAGTGTTGATGAAGGTTTTCACCTCTTTTGACATTCTTTGCTCGGAATTCCCTTGCATTTCATATGCCAACCTTCCAAATAAAACTCCATTAACTTTCAGAAAACTATCAACATGAAATTCTTTTTGCAGGTGAGGGAAGTAATCATAAACTTTCATATTTGGGAGAGGTTGCTCATGGAATAGGCCTTTCCACTCTCTGGGACAAGCCAAAATGTAGAATAAGTAGGACATATGAAAGCTACTGCCAGTTGGAAAATTTGCCAACTGATGATTGAGCTCATCGGCAATAGTTTCAGCCCAGTCTATATATTTTTCCCCTCCGAGAGTGACCTAATATAGAAGTACATCCAATCATGCCAATAGTATGCATGCTGGTTCCCTTTAATTCTATTTAGCATAATGACTAGATCAGCTACTTCAAGCTTAAAATTATCTAAAGTGAGTGGCTTTGGAAGTCGAGACCCACCTTTTTGAGCTTTGAGCATCTAGTATTGTTCTATTTTATTTTGGTAGACTTGCCTCTTGGTAGTGAAGACTGATTGAGATGAGGGGATATTCCACCCTTCATACGGGTCTCTTTCTGGAATTCCTATGGCTTTTTAAATGACATCTCTACTTATGTACACCACTGGACTCCCATCAGCCTTCTTGATACACTTCTCAAAACTATATCTTTTTGCACATTTGACAACCAACTCTCGACAAGGGGCTACTATAGGAAAAGTGGTTGCATCAGCTAGACCACTCTGAACGGATTTTTCTAACATAGAACCTGGAATGGGTTCTTTGATT
This sequence comes from Chamaecyparis obtusa, assembly GCA_027943335.1. Taxonomy (NCBI): domain Eukaryota; kingdom Viridiplantae; phylum Streptophyta; class Pinopsida; order Cupressales; family Cupressaceae; genus Chamaecyparis; species Chamaecyparis obtusa. The sequence continues at coordinate 81,907 of BSBK01001012.1, forward strand.
CGGGTCATAATTTCCTCTAAGGCCCCAGTTTTAATTAGGGTGTCTTCACAATCGGGCAAGGAGAAGATTAGAGGAGAGGTATTTCTAAAATTTGGAATTGGGTTCTTCATTTTGGGCTCTCAAGCTAGGAAAAACAACAATCGGGAGACTTAGCAACTTCAAAGGAATTCAACTTTGACAAAGGAAAGATCTTTTAACTAAAATAATGGATGCCAATAGAGAGACTCACCTAGTTTTTATGTGATGAACTAAGCTCTGAGATGAGGAGAGGATACCTTCTTCCACACTGACTGCATGAGATGTCTTGAGCATTATGAATAAAAAAGCTAAGCTTTTCAATTTATCTTAAAATAGTTTACAAAATCTCGGGAGATTCACAATAATGGCAAAATTATGTCACACAAGGTTCAATTAATGATCATTTGGTAACTTGCATCACCTTAAGCATTGATTACTATACTTTCCTAGACTGAAGTGACACTTAAGTGTCATTTTGATTAATTACAATATCCTCACGACGCGCAGAAGTCATAATCAATCACTAGCTATCCTTTATGTCAAGTCACCACTTTTCATTGTCAGAACTTAGAGGAACACATTGAACCTCAGACCTTGAACTACAAGAGTTCATGGTTCAAGATCAATGAGAAGGTGGAGGGACTATCCTTTGTCATGATTATAAAATAAAGCAAAAACCAAAAGTGACAAAGAAGAAAACAAATAAAAGCACTTTGCAAAAAAGGGAACGTCTATTGAACTTTGAATCTTGAACTAGGAGAGTTCATGGTTCACAGTTCATTGGATGAGTGCGTGTTGCAAAGATGAAATGTTGCTAAGCTTGTAAGAAAAAATGAAAATCATACCGAAGGATTTTATTGAACATTGAATCTTGAACTAGGAGAGTTCAAGGTTCAAGTTCAACCGACAGGGTGTATATGCAAATGATTGAAACTTTAAGTGAACAACACCTTTTTAAAATTATGGGGTGATTTTGGGAAAATTAGAGCCTGAAGAATTTAAACAAAATCCATTGATAAAAATGGCTCCGACTGGGTACAAGACCTCTTGATGGTGAAGGATTAACCTTTAGCTTTGGTTTCGCAGACCAGGAAAAACTTAAAAGAGAAAAGAAAGGTAACAAGCCAAAAAGGAAAGACTGAAAATAGCACAACAAAAAGGTATGTAGAGGAAACAGGACTAAACCTTCTTACAGTTTATACAACTTGAGGTCCTGACCATTAAAGGTCAGAGGAAAAATAGTATCATCCAAATGTTCTAGTTTAAAGGAATTACCTCCCAATACTTTATTGATGATGAACGATCCTTTCCAAAGTGAATCAAACTTTCCATGGGAACCCTTGGGTTCTCGTTTCTTATCCCATAACAACACTTGATCTCCCTCCATAAAATTCTATGGTCTGGCTTTCTCATAAAAAAATTTCTTGACCCAAGCTTGATGTGAGGCTATTTGACTTACCATTTCTTCTCTTTCTTCCTATATTTTATTGAGATACAAAGTTTGTTTCTCAAGGGCATCCTGGTAAACCTGATCTTCAATTGTTTTCTGGAGTTTCGCAGTAGATAACTCCAGAGGTAATGAAAGTTGAGCTTCAACACCATAAACCAATTCAAAGGGTGACATGCCAATTGCTCTTTTTGGAGATGCTCAATCAGCCCAAAGAGCTTCAAATAGTTTCTTATGCCAATCTTTAGCATTATCACATACCAGCTTCCTTATTATTCTAATCAAGTTCTTATTACTTGATTCTTCTTGTCCATTTCCTTATGGATAGTAGTCGGATGCATGGGATAGATAGATACCATGATCATAGAAGAATAACTTTAATTCATGAGAAGAGAAATTGGTAGCATTGTCTGTGACCAATTTGGTAGGAACTCCAAACCTAACCAAAATATAATTTTTAACAAACTCACACACTACCTCAGATGTGGTCTTCTCAACTAGGACTGCCTCCACCCATTTCATGAAATAGTATGCTACAGTAAGAATGTGGGTGTGTCCAGCACTAGAGGGAGGGTTCATTGGTCTGATGACGTCTAGCCCCCATTGCTCAAAAGGTTCTTCTATGATGACTGGTCTTAAAGGGAGAGCTTCTAACTGTGGCTTTCCACCGAATAACTTGCATTTTTCACAACCTGCAACTCACTTATAAGCATCACCAAACATTCCTGGCTAGTAATAACAATTCCTAAGCATTCTAAAAGTGATTACTATGGAAGAGAAACAACCACCACATGCCTCATTATGAAACTTTCTAAGAAATTTTTATTGTTGTTCTTTGTCAACACACCTCAAGAAGGCTCCATCTAAACCCTTTTTATATAGTATGTCATCAACAATAACATACTTTGTAGCTTTTAACCTAAGGTTTCTTCTTTCCTTCAGGGTTAAATGATGAGGATAGTCTCCATAAGTAAGGTAGAATGCCATGTCTGAAAACCAAGAATCACGTAGACTGACAAAAAGAACATAGGGCATGTTGCTATCAGGATCCTACTTAGACATAAGTTTATACAATCCTTGTCCTCGAACCAACTTTGTAGGATGAATCTCTAGGTCAAACTCTTGAATCCTAGACATCCACATTGCTCATTTGTTCATCCCAATCTCTTGTTTAGTTAGGACATCTTTGACAGTAGAAGTGGGGACAAAAACAACTGAGTGAGAGTGTAGAATATAAAACTTGAAAGATTTTACCCCTTTAACCACCACATATGCATGCTTCTCGACTAACGGATAAATTAACTCATTCTTCTTGAGAGGGACACTCATAAAGGAAATATGCACCTCTTCTTCCTTGTCATTTTTCTACAATAATATCCCAGATATTGTATGTTCTGAGGCATAACAATGTATTATGAAGTCCTTCTTGTAATCTGGGTTTATTAGTGTGGGAGCTTTCACTGTAGCTTTCTTGATGTCATCAAATGCTTTGACAGCTTCCATGCTCCATTTGAATGGATTCTTCTCACTCATGAGACTCACCATATGCTTAGTTTTCTCAGAAAAATTTGGAACAAACCTTATGAGGAAGTTGGTTTGCCTAAAGAAATATTTAACCCCAGTCCTATTTGAAGGTAAACCAAGCTGCTGGATTGCTTTAACTCTTTCTGGATCAATCTTGATCCCTTCTTTTGACACAATGTGTCCTAACAACTTCCCTTCCGTGAATGCAAAGACATATTTTTTGGGGTTTAAGGAGATGCCATGTTCTCTGCATCTCTGTAGAACCTAATCTTAAATCCTTTAGATGATTTCTACACCTCTTGGAAAACACCGTCAGATCATCAAGATAAACAACTATCACCTTATTTAGCAGATGGCTCAAGGAAGAATTCATTGCACGTTGAAAAGTGCAACCCGCATTTATCAAGCCAAAAGGCATTTTGTTGTAAGCATATGTACCCAATGGGGTGGTAAAAGTTGTTTTATGTTGATCCTGATCAACCACCTTAATTTGGTTGTAACTGGAGAAGTCATCTAGTATGGACATCATCTCTGAACCTACCACAGTCTATAGAATATGGTCCATAATAGGGAGTCCATAATTATCTTTTAGGCTACATCGATTCAAGTTCCTGAAATATACACAGATCTTGATCTCACCATTTTTCTTCCTAACAGGAACTATATTCGCAATCCAGGTGGAATGATGAATAGGGTAAATGATACGAGCTTGAAGCATCTTTTCCACTTCCTTATGAATTGCTTCAGAAACCTTTGGATTATAATTTCTTAATTTTTTCCTAAAAGGTGAAGTACCTGGTTTGAAAGGAATTTGGTGCTGGAACTTTCCTTCTTTGAAGTTTTTTAAATCATGATAGGACCAAGAAAAGGTATCCCGATACTCCTTCAACATATTAACAAATCTCTGCTTCTCGTCTAAAGTACAACATTTAGCTAGATTTACACATTTAGGTTCTTCATTCTCCTCAATGTTTACCTTCTCATAGTCACTCTGATTTATATCTCCTTATGGCGGAGATGGACATTTCAAAGCATCATATCTATCAAATTGACTTTCAAGAGAGACAAGTGCCTTAGGAATGTGGTTACCTTTCAATTGAAAGATTCCTTCATCTGTTACACTATCTGGGAAAAACTCATCATAGGTTGATGAAGACCCTTCAAGGAAGGTAGTGCTAAAAACTTCTTCCAACTGCAATAATTTATCAATTTGTTTATCATCTTGAAAGACCTACCAATTCTCAGCATTATCTGGGACTTTTGGTCTAAACACCATTCAATTTTATATGAACTTTGGTTAAAATTAGAATGTGGTAACAACAGGGAAGAAGAAATTGCTAGAGAATCTGGTCGGCTATTTTTCTCTCTGGGAACAACTTCTATGGAGAAAGCTTCAAGCTCCTTAATCTCATCCCAAACATGATTTCTATAGAGTTCGAGCCTTTAATTTTTTTCTGAATACACTCCTCTTACTTGTGTGACAACAAGTTCTGCATCTCCTCTTGCTCTGAGTACTTTGATACCTATCTTTTTCACTTCTTCAATACCAAGAAAAAGATACTCATATTCTGCAGTGTTGTTCATGTTGTCAAATTCTAGCTTAAAACCTAGTGGGAAGAAATCTCCTTCAGGTGATATCAATACAACCTATTAGCACCTTGAAAAATTTTCATGGCTCTAGCCCTTTTCTTCTAGTCTCTGCAGTTGTTTTTAGGTCTCTGGCCTTAATCCTTAGTTCAATTTTTTTTGAAAAAATAGCCGTTGCATAAAAAAACACTTTGTAATGCCCTGGCCCTGTTCTATTTTAAAGTTACTTTTTTCGGGCCACTTAAAAACCTTTAAGTGCACGTGCTTTATATTTTTGGTCGGCCCCTGTTTAAATTCTTCCTAAGTTTTTACCCCCGACGGCCTTTAATTTTTCCTATAGTCCTCAGCACCTAAATTTTTCCCTAAAGCCTAAGTCCTACATTTTAATTTTTCCTATGTTTCAGCTTAAATTTTCCTGGGCCCGGCTCTTTGACACCATTTCAATCCAAAAGTTGTCGCTAAAGTGTAAGGGTTTTATCAGAGGCTTGCAATCTTACGACGACCATTGATTTTCCTTTGTGACACGACATTTCAAACTTTGGGTCCAAGGTGACACGTAGGTACAAGTGGCAGTTTGTGATTGATCCATGTATTAACATAGTGGTAGTGTCAGTGGGACCTAAGTTGTGGGCTTGTCAGAGGGTCTTGACACTTGTAGTGAATCAATGGTAGGCATAAGTTCTTATTAGATCTGTCAGAGGCTTGTGATCATGCGCCAACCACTAATTCTCTTTTATGACGTAGTTTTTCTAAAGTGGGCGGGTCCACTATCAGAGGGTGCTAAAATGGTAGCATCTTATTGGTTGGTGCATTGTGTGACTAGACATGTTGTTAGTCGGGCCAGGTTTTTCAAGGTTTAGTGGGTTCTGACACTTGTACAACATCGATGGTTGGAGTATAATATGATGGGTTTTCTTTGACACATGTGAAGATGCGCCAACCGTTGATTTCATATCCTGTCAGAGGATCTGCAGAGCAGAAGTAAAAGGTTGATCTAATAGTTGTCTTAAGTTCTGATAGAATCTTTATGCTCCATGCGAACTTAAGATAGCCGTTGATTTTATTAAAGGTAGGCCCAGGCTTTGGTCAAACATCTTAGTGGTTTTGATAAGGTGTTTAGTGGCCCAACAAAATTTCAAAGGCCTCACTCATTCACACAATAAATTGGTGATGCTCTAAATCAACTGGCGATCCAGTGAACAAGCATTCGCATAGTAGCTAAATGAATTGGTAGAGAGATAAAACATTCGGTGAATAGGCATTAGCCTACACTCGCCAGTTTGCTAAATAAGGGACCGAGGTTAAATGTTTTCCTTTAGTCACCAGGTCATGGAGTTAAAGATGGGTTAAGGATTTCATTCCACAAATAGGAAAAAGCAATGTCGCGTAGTTGCTAGGAGTAAACCCGAGGGTAGCAGTTGAGTTAAGACTTAAGTCTGCAAAATACAGGAATCTGATGGTCATGACTTAAAGATAGCTTAGATTTAAATATTGACCTCTGATTCACTGCTGGCATTATGAAATTAGTTGTTTAATCTAATATTCAAATTTCTTAGGGTTTCCTACAACTAGAAGGACTAAAATTCAATGCAGAAGCGATTGGAGCTGGTAAGAGATGATTTGTTTACCATTGCAGTGTGGTCTAGGGTGTCCCATGATCATTTGCAGGGGTCTGTACTATGTTTTTTGTGCTCGAGGCGTGTGGCAGGTGGCCAAAAGGGTTGACAAATTTAGAATTCCATGATTTGCAGTACTTTCCCAGAGATCTATCATAAGTGCAAATCTTTCTCAGGCATGCCCAACTAGTTGTCATCCCTTGTAATAAAATTTTGATTGTTTCTTGTTGATCTTGTGGGTGAAACCCTAGCCCTAGTCATCTGTAGCTTGTTGCAACCTGTTTTGGGTTTCCAAGGTGACTAGGGATATAAGTTATAGCATTTTTTATTTTGTAATGGTTCCAAAACTTTTTTTTTGGTCTCTTATTGTTGATGGTATTGTACTGAGCAAGGAGAGCTTAGATTCAGGGTTCTGTTTCTCTTTGCATTTTGTTGTCTTGGTAATGTATTGATTATGAAAATTAATGAGAATACACTTGAATTCTTGTCTCTGATCTTTGATTGTCTTCTTTTTCTGATTGTGGATTCATATATGTTAAGGTCACAAAGTGGATTAGCATATGGTAAACAAATAGTATTGTGAGATCAGCTTGCAGTTCCTAACAAAGTTAGGATTAAAGCCTTTAGGGTGATTTCTGTGAGCTCATTTTTTAGATTGGAATTTGATGATCATGTTTGGGAGTGAGGGGGGTAATAGGCAAAGCACTTACTTTGAGTTCATGTGTATTTGAGTTAAGGTTTTAGGTTGATATATGTTATTAAGTGACTCTTTGCGCTGGGATAAGACACTGATCTATTCTTTGGAAGTAGTCCATCATCATCAACCACACACACATATAAATAATATAATCTTTAATCAATTAGTAAGGGGTATAGTTGTATATTTTTTTGAGACTCCTTTGGAGAAGTGAGTAAAGGGTACACCCACCTGAGCATTTAGGCTCAAAGTGTAGGAGGATCTCATTGTTGATCCTTGTTAATTGGCCCTCTTCCTTGTAGACTTTGGAGTGGTGATAGAGTCAAAGTTATATTAAATTTATCCATCAAAGTATAAATCTACAAGTTGAAGATCAAAGGGAACTCCCAACAAAATGGCGACTCTACTGGGGAGAGTCTAGAGATAAAAGTTTTCAAAGTGCACTCTTGTTTTCCTGTTGTATTCAGTTAAAAGATTTCCCACTTTGGTGGGTGATGATTCAAAAAGGTTAGAACCAGTGCTATAGACTATAAAAGATGGACAAAAGAAGGACTACTAGGGCCTTTGTCAGAAAAAATCAGGAGGTCACTCTGGAACAATTGCCTAGATAGGAGAAGAAGAGTTGGATTAGGAGAAATGGTGAGTCTACTAGTGCTCCCATAAGAGAATAAAGAAATATGAAAGGTAGAACACCACATGTTTTCTCAAGTGAGGAAGGTTCATAAGACAAAGTTTCTAGATCAGATGGTGGTCGCTCTGAAGATAAATTTTATGATACCCCAGAAGCTGTATTTCAAGACAAGGGTTCATTGCTTGTAGGTCAGGATGAACAAGCCAGAGAGATGGGTTTGGAGATTGATTTAGATCTTGATGAAGATAATTTCAAAAGGCATCCCATGACACCATGGCAAGTGCATTTTCCATCTTAGCATCCTACTAATGTGGAAGTGTCATCAAACTCTGAAGAAAACATGATAGACCCAAATGATTTAAATGCACTTAGGTTGCAGTTGGTAGAGTAGGATGCCATATACAAAAGGTTACAAGAGGAGAGAGAGGCTGAAAAAGTAAACACTCTAATGGAGAGGCGGTCTCTTTTAAGAAAGATTAATGAAATGAAGGAGAGAAACAAGATTCTTGCTTCTGCTCCTAGGGTATTGCAACATGATGTTTTTGGTGATCTTGAAGCTCTAAGAAGTGATTAGGAACACTTGTTGCAAGACCATGAGTTTGATGAAGAGGGCATTGTGATCAAACAAGTGCAAAGTTATGCTCCTTTGCCTAAGGGTGGGAATGAACATGAGATCACTAGGCCTACTATGGTTATTAATCAAAAAGGAAAGTAGAAGATGGTGGGTGTTCAAGCAAGCAGATCATTGACAATACCAGGGGTTCCACCACCCAATTCAAATAAGGACACATAGATAGAAAGAAGAAGAAAAGAAGATGAGAACCTTGCAAGAGAACTAGAGAGGGATGAAATTGAAGCTTCCATTATAGAGAAAAGAAGAATGATCCAGTTCTTGAAGGTTTCATCAGCTAATGTTCATGGCCCTTCTGCTACTGAGCTAGGTATGCCATCTATGAACACTACTGTTCCACTTAGCAATGCTACTACTAGTAATCTAATTCCTAACGTATCTACAAAATCATTTATTGATCCTAATAGATAGTCAAATGTGCAAGTGGGTGGGAATGTAGATAGAAATAATAATTCTAGTGGGAACACTAGTTTAGGATTTCAAAGAAGACCTATGCAATTAGAAGGCTATAGGCAGATTAGTTTTGATGGCATAATGATATTAGTTGTGATGAGCATCTCAGGTTATTTGTTGATATGCTTAATGATTATGAGGTAGAGCATGATGATGTAGTCATGAAATTGTTTGTTCAATCTCTAATGGAGGATGCTAGAGATTGGTTTAAGAGACTTCCTGATAAATGTATTGATACTTGGGATTCTTTTGAGAGATTTTTTAAAGAGAATTATGGTGATAGGCCTAATGCTAGTTTCATGTTGAATGAATTCAATACCATAAGGAAAAATTAGAATGAATCTGCAGCTGAATTCAACATGAGATTTCAGAAGGGTATGCATAAGTTGTTCCAAGTTATGTAGTTAGATGACAATATCTGTCTGACCACATACTTCAATGCATTTGATGGAAAGATGGGTTATTTATTGAGGGACAAGGAACCAAGAACTCTTAGGGATTCTTTTAGGATTGCTATCAATATTGAGAACAATATGAAAATATCAGGGATGTTGGGTGGGAAGAGAGATGACCCTAAGTTGTTTGGGGACAAGAAATACAAAAAAGAAAATGATAGTAATGTTGGAACTAGGAGGAAAGAAGAAGATAAATTGGATAAGGTGATCAATGCATTGAAGGATTTCAAGGCACCTACAAATAGGAACATCAGTGCTCCTACCAATGAAAGGCCTCAGTTCAACAACAATTTCAATAAGTAGAATAGATTGTAGAACTATCCCTACAACACCCAATGGAAGGATGGAAAGCTTGTTGTCCCTACTACAAGAGGAAACAATGACAGAGGTGTCCTTGGACCTCTACAAAAAGCTTCAATAAATGTCATGGAGGACATATCTTGGTGTGTTGCATGCCAGTCCCCTCATTCTGCAAAGCATTGTGTGGTTGCACATTCTCTGGTTGAAAATCAAGGTTGTGACAATGAGGAGATAGATCAAGAAGAAGATCAAGATGATGTTGGATGCAACATAGCTACTTCATATCTAGGATATGAAGATGATTTTGATTTTGATGAAGAAGTAGATGTAAATGTGAAGAAACACAATCAGGCCCTTTTTTATCAAGAGGTTTTTTTTTATAGTGAAGATATTGATAAGAAGACATGTAACATGAACTCTTCTTCTGAGCCAGTAAATTTAAGAAGACCTTCAAGAGAAGAGATGGATAGGATTACTGCATAAATGATTTCTCAAGTGTAAACTAGAGGCATGGTGGCAAGGGATACAAATGGGAAAAGCTGTAGGAATGTTTATAAAGAGTACCAACTCTAGAGAGCCTAATGAGAACAAATCAAAAGGTGATCACATGGTGAAATTCAAGAATGTAAAAGGTAAGAATTGTGAGCCTAAGGGAGTTGGAGTTGAAATATTTCCTAGTGAAATTGAGAAGCCAGTTAACATAATGGCTAAGAGCAAAAAAATGAGGGTGGCCAATACACCTAATGTATCAGACAAGCAAAAGGATACTAAGGCTATGCAGATTGAGATTCCTTCCTCTGCTCCTATTGATATGTTATTTGTATTGTCCCAAATTACAGTTAAGGTTCCACTGTCAGAATTGTTGAGGATCCTTGAACACAAAGATAGAGCTATGGCATGGGTAGATAATGTTCATAATAATGATGTTGCATGCAATGGATCTCATGATAAAGCTTTGAAAGGTGTTGCTACTCAGGGAATTTTACCTCAAATTCCTCCTATATATTTGGATAGTTCTGTCAATGCTAGCCTTGAAAACATTGATCCATTCTTTTTAAGTGTCCTTGTGAATGGAATGAAATTAAGAAATTGTATGATTGATAGTGGTGCCTCTAATACTGTTATGCCTTTTAAAATCATGGAAAAGTTGGGCCTTAAAGTTGATACAGTTCAAGGCAAATGTTGTGCAATGGATCAAAGGGAGCTACCATTCATTGGGACTATCAATGCAATGCCATATAGGTTGGCAGCATATCTAGAGAAAGAGTTAACAATGAGTGTTTTGGTGGTGGACATCCCTCCTCATTATGGGATGCTACTATCTAGAAGGTGGAGTGTTGTCATGGGTGGAAGTTTACACTGTGATCTGTCCTATGCCACTTTCAAGATTGATGATCAGTTTGTCAAGATTGAGCGAGAACCAAGAGTATGGCACATGATTGAGAGAAGTATTGATAATGAAACTACATGTTTTTTGGATACTGATATTAATGCTTTTAGGGCAGAGATCCCTGTACTTGACAACTAACCTATTTTGTCACCTATCTCTGTTGAGGTAAGTGTTAATTCTGTGAAGGGTGATTTGTGGGTAATGTACTTTGATGGTGCAAATTTTAAGGATGGAGTGGGAGTAGGTATTTTACTTATTTCTCCTAATGGAAACACCTACAAATTTTCTTTCACATTGAATTTCTTTTGTACCAACAATATAGTAGAATATGAGGCATTGTTGTTAGGACTGAGGTTAGCACAAAAACATGGTATTAAATGCATAAGTGTTGTTGGTGATTTTGATCTGGTGGTGTCCCAAGTTAGGTCAGTATATGATTCCAAGAACAAAAGGTTAAACCAATATAGGAATGCAGTTTGGGATTTGATTGAACATTTCAATGCCTTCAATATTGAGTGGAAGGATAGAAGTAACAATAAGATGGCTGACTTGTTAGCCAATATAGCAATCAATCCCAGTGATATTACTTTCGTTGGTCTCTCTAAAGTTGAAGTTCATACTAGGCCTAGTATTCTAGAAAATATTGAAAATTGGTAGGTTTTTTATGATGATAATGATATCTTGAAGTTTATGAGTTGTGAAGATTAGTATGATGGTTAGGAATTTGATTGTTTAGCCTTGGTTGAGTCAGTAGAAGGAAGGGAGGTTGTCTTTGTCAATGAAGTTATTCAGCTTAGAACTAACAAGGTGCCCAAGGGGCTTATTGTTTTGGAGACTGTCTTTGATAACTAGGATAGAGTTCAAAAGAATATCAAAAGAGAAGATCATGCTGATCTACATGAGATAAATCTTGGAACACATGAGGCACCTAAGAAGGTATACATTCATAGGGACATGTCTCATAATGTAAGAAAATATTTGATTGAATTATTGAGAAAATTCAAGCATGTTTTTGCATGGTCATATGATGACCTAAAGGTTTATAGAGAAGATTTGTTTTAGCATATTATTCCATTGAAGGGAGATGCTAAAGCTTTTCGGCAAAAAGAAAGGCCTATAAATCCCACTTTGGCACCCAAGATGCAAGAAGAATTAATGAAGTTAAGAGATGCTAGCATTATCAAGCCTATTAGGCATTCTTCTTGGGTGTCAAATCTTGTCCCTGTTAGAAAGAAGAATGGTGACATTAGACTTTGTGTGGACTTCAGAAATTTGAACATCAACTCATTAAAGGATAACTATTGTTTGCCCAATATGGAAGCTATGTTGCAGAGAGTGACCGGATTAGAATTGATGTCTATGATGGATGGTTTCTCTAGTTACAATTAGGTAATTGTCAAAGAATCAAAATAGTTTAAGACATCTTTCACTACATCTTGGGGGACATATGTTTATGTGAGAATGCCTTTTGGTCTCACAAATGCTGGTGCTACTTTTCAGAGGGTAATGGATGTTGCTTTTGCAGATTTCATAAATGATTTCCTTGTTGTCTATAAAGATGATATAACTACCTATTCCAAGAAGAAAGAAGGCCATTGTACTCATTTAGAGAAAATATTTGTGAGGGCTTTGGAATATGGCATTTCATTAAACCCAAGGAAATGTGTATTTGGTGTCACTAAGGGAAAGTTGCTTGGCCATTTAGTTGGGAAGAAAGGAGTGAGAATTGACCCTAAGAGGGTAGCAGCTATTGATAAAATTCAAAGGCCAAAAAAAGTTAAAGGGATTCAGTCCTTCTTTGGTCAGGTCAATTTCTTAAGGAGGTTTGTGACAAATTTTGTAGAGGTTACTAGACCTATTTCTAAGATGTTGAAGAGGGGATCTGTAATCAATTGGGAGGGTGAGCCTAATGAGGCTTTCAAAAATATCAAGCAGCCTATCAAAGATGCACCAGTGCTTAAGGCACCTGATTATAATGTCCCAATGCACATCTTTTCCTTTGCATCTTTTCATACTATTGTTGTAGTTTTGTTACAAAAAAATAAGGAAGGTTATGAGCAGCCTATTGTATTTTTTAGTAAATCTTTGTAGGCTACTGAATTGAAGTATGAAATAAATGAGAAACAAGCATATGCACTTGTGAAGGTAGTCAAGGCTTTTAGGTGTTATTTGATGGGGGCAGTTGTGATTGTTTTTGTGTCGAGTGCAGCAGTCAAGGATATTTTCTCATAGCAAGAGGTGTCTGGGAGAAGATGTAGATGGATCAATAGGATCCAAGAATTCAACATTGATGTCCAAATTACCAAGTTGGTTAGAGGACAAGGATTGTCAAAACTAATGGCTCAATCCAATCTTGATGCAAATCAGATAAATCATTCTGAAATTGATTATACATGTGATATGGATGATTGTGTTTGGTATTAAGATATTATCTATTACTTGAGAAACATGGGATGTCCAACAGGAATGAATGATAATCAGAGGAGGACATTAAAATTATAGGCCATCAAGTATGTAATTGTGAAAAGTAAATGTATAGAAAGAATTTAGATTGCATACTTTTGAAATGTGTGGATGAGGATTAGGCTAACAAGTTGTTAAAAGAAATGCATGAGGGAGTTTGTGGTGGACATTATATGGGTAAAACTACTACTCATAAAATCTTGAGAGTAGGATTCTAGTGGCCCACAATCTTCAAGGATGCAGAACAGTTGGTAAGGAGATGTGATGCTTGTCAAAGGTTCTCTAGTAAGCTTAAATTTTTAGGTAATGTGCCATTAAAACCAGTAGAAGTACAGGCTCCTTTCCAATAATGGGGAATTGATTTCATAGGGGAGATACTAAATAGGTCAAGTGGAGGACACTCATGGATCTTAGTTGCCACTGATTACTTTACAAAGTGGGTAGAAGCTATACCTACAAGAAATTCAACTACTAAGGTTGTAACTCATTTCTTGTTGAATAATATTGTTACAAGGTTTGGTTTCCCTGAGAGGATAGTTAGTGATAATGCATTGTGCTTTAGGTCTGCTAAATATAAGGACTTTTGTGAAGGTTTAGGAATTCAAATTTCTTTTTCCTCACCTTATCATCCACAAGGAAATGGTCATGCAGAATCTACTAATAAGAGTTTGATTAAGATCCTTAGGAGGATTCTTGAAAAGAATAAGAGGGCATGAAATTCAAAACTTCCATTAGCTCTATGGGCTGATAGGGTAACTGTGAAGAAGGAAATTGGTTGTGCACCATTTAACTTAGTATATGGAATACATGCAAGAATGCCTCAAAATAATTTATTGGAAATGTATAACTTTGTGCAATTATATGATGATGACATAGATGATGAGATGTAGTTGAGAATTGAGGACCTCATCAGGCTGGATAAAATTAGGAGAGAGTCAGCTGCAAGAAATGCCAAATTATAGTTACAGGTTAAGAATTTGTATGACAAGAAGACTGTTGAAAGAGGGTTTGAGCCTGGTGATTTGGTGTTAATTTGGAATGCTAGATTGGAGGATAAAGGAAAACATGGTAAATTTGATCCACTCTGGTTAGGGTCATATCTAATTCATGAGAAATGGGGCCAAGATTCATACATTGTCAAAGAATTAAATGGTGATATTCAGGAATTGCCAGTTCATGGAAAATTCTTGAAGAAATACTTCTTTTGAAGTATTCTATTTTCCATGAACAGTAATTAGGTCTGTATATTGTACATTTTATAAATTTTTGCTTGCCCCTGTTCTGTTTTGTCCTAGTTCCTAAGGTTTTGCCCTATGGCTCTCAGTTGTTCAAAATTTTGTCCAGTAGGTGGTCTGCTATAACCAGTGATTCTAGATTCTTGTTATGCCTACAAGAGTCACACATCCCTAGATAGAGCCACTGTTAGCACCTTGAAAAATTTTCATGGCTCTAGCCCTTTTCTTCTAGTCTCTGCAGTTGTTTTTAGGTCTCTGGCCTTAATCCTTAGTTCAATTTTTTTTGAAAAACTAGCCGTTGCATAAAAAAACCCTTTGTAATGCCCTGGCCCTATTCTATTTTAAAGTTACTTTTTTGGGCCACTTAAAAACCTTGAAGTGCACGTGCTTTATTTTTTAGTCAGCTCCTATTTAAATTCTTCCTAAGTTTTTACCCCCGATGGCCTTTAATTTTTCCTATAGTCCTCCGCGCCTAAATTTTTCCCTAAAACCTAAGTCTTGCATTTTAATTTTTCCTATGTTTCGGCTTAAATTTTCCTGGGCTCAGCTCTCTGACACCATTTCAATCTAATGGTTGTCACTAAAGCGCAAGGGTTTTGTCAAAGGCTTGTGATCTTATGATGGCTGTTGATTTTCCTTTGTGACACGGTGTTTCAAACTGTGGGTCCAAGGTGACACATAGGTAAAAGTGGCCGTCCGTGATTGATCCATGTATTAACATGGTGGTAGTGTTAGTGGGACCTAAGTTGTGGGCTTGTCAGAGGGTCCTGACACTTGCAGTGAATCAACGGTGGGCGTAAGTTCTTATGAGATGTGTCAGAGGCTTGCAATCATGCACCATCCACTGATTCTCTTTTATGATGTAACTTTTCTAAAGCAAGTGGGTCAACTATTAAAGGTTGCTGAAATGGTAGAATCTTATTGGTTAGTGCATTGTGTGACTAGACATGTTGTCCATGGGGCCAGGTTTTTCAAGGTTTAGTGGGTTCTGACACTTGCAGATCATCGACAGTTGGTGTATAATCTGATGGGTTTTCTCTGACACATGCGAAGATGCGCCAACCGTTGATTTCATATCCTGTCAGAGGATCTACAGAGTAGAGGTAAAAATTTGATCTAACAATTGTCTTAAGTTCTAATAGAATCTTTATGCTCCATGCAAACTTAAGACATCCATTGATTTTATTAAAGGCAAGCCCAGGTTTTGGTCAAAGGTCTTAGTGGTTCTGATAAGGTGTTTAGTGGCCTGACAAAATTTCAAAGGCCTCTCTCATTCGCACAATAAATTGGTGATGCTCTAAATTGACTGGCAATCCAGCAAACAAGTGTTTGCGTAGTAGTTAAATGAATTGGTGGAGAGATGAAACATTCAGCAAATAGGTGTTAGCCTTCAGTCGCTAGTTCGCTAAATAAGGGACCAAGGATAAATGTTTTCCTTTAGTCACTAGGTCGTGGAGTTAAAGATGGGTTAAGGATTTCATTCCACGAATAGGAAAAAGTATTGTCGTGTAGTCGCTGGGAGTAAACCTGAGGGTAGCTATTGAGTTAAGACTTAAGCCAGTGAAATATTGGAATCTGACAGTCACGACTTAAACATAGCTCAAATTTAACTATTGATTGTCGATTTGCTGCTGGCATTATGAAATTAGCCGTTTAATCTCAAATTGAAATTTCTAAGGGTTTCCAACGACCATAAGGACTAAAATTCAATGTAGAAGCGACTGGAGTTGGTAAGAGATGATTTGCTTACCATTGCAGTGTGGTCCAGGGTGTCCCATGATTGTTTACAGGGGTCTGTACTATGTTTTTTGTGCTTGAGGCATGTTGCAGGTGGCCAAAAGGGTTGACAAATTTGGAATTCCATGAGTTGCAGTACTTTCCTAGAGATCTATCATAAGTGCAAATCTTTCTCAGGCATGCTCAACTGGTTTTCATCCCTTGTAATAAATTTTTGATTGTTTCCAATTGATCTGGTGGGTTAAACCCTAACCCTAGTCATTCATAGCTTGTTGCAACTTGTTTTGGGTTTCCAAGGTGACTAGGGGTATAAGTTATATCATTTTTTATTTTGTCATAGTTCCAAAACTTTCTTTTTGGTTCCTAATTGTTGATGGTATTATACTGAGCAAGGAGAGCTTGGATTCAGGGTTCTGTTTCTCTTTGCATTTTGTTGTCTTGGTAATGTATTGATTCTGAAAATTAATGAGAATACACTTGAATTCCTATCTCTGATCTTTGATTGTCTTCTTTTTCTGATTGTGGATTCATATATGTTAAGGTCACAAAGTGGATTAGCATATGGTAAACAAAGAGTATTGTGAGATCAGCTTGCAGTTCCTAACAAAGTTAGGATTAAAGCCTTTAGGTTGATTTCAGTGAGTTCATTTGTTAGATTGGAATTTGATGATCATGTTTGGGAGTGAATGGGGTAATAGAAAAAGAACTTACTCTAAGTTCATGTGTATTTGAGTTAAGGTTTTAGGTTGATATATGTTATTAAGTGACTCTTTGCCTTGGGATAAGGCACTAATCTATTCTTTGGAAGTAGTCCATCATCATCAATCACACACACATATAAATGATAAAATCTTTAATCAATTAGTAAGGGGTATAGTTGTATATTTTTTTGAGACTCCTTTGGAGAAGTGAGTCAAGGGTACACCCACCTGAGCATTTAGGCTCAAAGTGTAGGAGGATATCATTGTTGATCCTTGTTAATTGGCCCTCTTCCTTGTAGACTTTGGAGTGGTGATAGAGTCAAAGTTATATTAAAGTTATGCATCAAAGTATAAATCTACAAGTTGAAGATCAAAGGGAACTCCCAACACAACCCCTACTCCAGAACCAATAGAAGCACAGTTGTCATCAAAATCCAAAGTCCAAAGTGTTATCTCTATTGAGCATTCAAGGTTGCCATTAGTATCAAAGGTTATCAAAGATATCAATCGGTCACTTACATTGAGAAAATTAGTAACTAGAAGCAAGACAGACTAGTCGATAAATATTTCACACCAAGCACTACACAGTTTACTGAGTAATAGCATCACCGACACTAAACAATAGTAAATACCAAGCCTCATAGTGTACACTGAGCAGTTTATAGTTTGTATAGTGTTTATCGAGGATCACAGAAAATGACATAGTAATCTGAAATGGCACATTCTTGTATGCAAATGGTTACAAAAGATGAGAAAACATTTTACCAAGATCGAGGAATACTTATTATTATGATATTCATTAAATGAAATGCATATCTTATCTAATAGTTTGATCTAGGTCATTTTTGTACACCATAGATCTTAGGGTTATGACTAAGTTGTGTAACCTAATTTTTTTAAAGTGGCAAAAGAAGATCTCTATATAAATGTATGTTTATGTCATTTGTGATGTGAACTAATGTGAGAATAGATATATGAATCAAGGAGAAACTTGAAGCATTTTCCTAACTTCAAGTCTATCAGTTAACAGAGGAGATTGTAGAGGATATTAGATTAAGCAGAATTAGAAAAGGCTACCGAGTTGTTCAGAGAAGAGATTCATCATAGAAAAGGTTAAATACATTTAGAACTTATAGATCTGTATTAGATAATTGAGTTGTCAATTAGCAGATATTTGCCAATTTCTTTCTAACAATTGTAATTGAGTTTTTGGATAAATCTCTTAGCGGAGTAGACATAATAGTCTTATGTAAATCTCTTAACCGAGTGCACACTTCATTAGTGTTGTTAAAATCCTATAACTAGGTAGATCTAGCTGATCTAATATGTTAATCCTAATAGGGTAAGATCACCATAAGTGATCAAAACTTGTATCCCTAATAGGCAAACCTTTTCTATTTGTAGTAGTGAAGAATTTGTGGGTGTCATTCCCACAACAGTTTTTACTTTCTAACAAGGGTTTCTATGCTACCAAAATACTTGTGTTATGTGATTACTATTTTGATTTCATGTTTTTTACTTTCATAAGTTAAATGGATGATTGATACATGCAATTAGATATAAGTTATTTTGCAAGGTTATCGTTGTTTACAGTCATAGATCTGAAAGGTTTACAAGTAAAGTTTTTGAAGGCACTGATTCACCCCTCCCCTCTCATTACCTATCTCTCTTAATTCCAACTACTGGTATCAGAGCTCATTTCTCTTGTTGAATAGTTTAACCACTAAAGGTTAAAGATCTAAGTCATGGAGAGACATAAGCTTGATAAGACTATTGAGAATCAAAAGATACAGATGCAGATGTTTGTTGAATAGTATAAGAAAGCTAGAGAAGGACTGAAGAAATTATTGGTTGAAAGAAAGAACCTAGCTCTTCTGTAAAATGAGATCAGTTACCATGAAGAATCTATTGATGAAATGTTTGAGCATATTGTATCTAGTTCTGGAAGCATCTCTGATGGATCTGAAAGTATAATCATTGATTTTTCTAAAAAGAATCGACACTTACTTGATCAAGTGAAAGCACTACAAATCGGTCAAGAATCTTAGATGGTGAGAATGGTAGAAACAATGAGCAATGCTATACAAGCCAAGAAAGAAATGAATTTGGCTATTGATGATGGAAGATAGATGACTAAACAACTTCAAGCTAAAGAAAATGAAATATAGAGACTCACTAATCATCACTTCCAAGTATCTAATCAAATGATGACTGTGAATCAAGAGGTAAATCGAGTGAATGGAGAATTGTCAAGAAGACTAGAAGATGTTGTAAGACTCAGAGAGGAGAATGAGAAGCTGAGAAATGAAGTAAAAAATCAACAACAACATAATGAAATGATGAAATTGGCTGAGAATAGTTCTAAGAAGATTGATGAATTTCTGACTAATCAAAGAAGATCTGGGAGTAAAGCTGGTCTAGGCTATACCAGTGAAGGAGAATCATCACAACAAGTTGAACAAGTCAACAACAATCAAAATCAAAGACCCAAAATGTTGACATGTTATCACTGTGGAAAATTGAGACATACATCTAATGTGTGTAGAAGCAAAGCACAAGGTAAACCTCCTGTCACTCCTAAGTTTAATGGATATTGTTATTACTATGGTAAGTTTGGACACCAGGCTTATGAGTGTAGAGCTAAACAAAATGATATTACTAACAATACTACTATGGAGAAAATATGCTATACTTGTAATAAACATGGACACACTACATGAGAGTGGAAGGCTAAGATGAAGCAAGTATGGACTCCTAAGCACAAAACATAGCAAAAGCCTTATCAACCAAAGAGACAAGGTAATTCTTATGTTTGGGATTATAACAATTGGGCTAACTATACTACTTATGGTAGATATGGACACAGTGTAGAAAATTGTTACAGAAAAAGTTAGATTGGACAATCAAGAAGCTGGACAAGCTTTGGAATGGCATGTATGCATTGTCATAAAGTTAGTCATTTAAGAAAGGACTGCAGAGACCAAGCACCAGATGAAAATCATGTATTTGAGAGTGGACACACTATTGCAGATATCATGAAGATAAGGAACATGATGTGGAGAAAGGCATCTAATGAGAATGCTGAGTCAAGTAATGTTGTTGATGAAACCTCATCCACTGGATTGGGTGACATCGGTAACTCCACTTAAGGTGACAAAGGTATGTATGGGACTGATATTTTTAGTGAGCACATCTTACATACACTTCCTAATACATGTTGTACAAATACCAAATCAACATGAATAAAGATGAATTATGGTTTATATGTTATGAGCTAACACTGTTATATAGTCGATAAAAGAGAGACCGAGAGTTGGTTACCCGTCGGTAATCACTACACAAGGTTAATTGGAAAATAGTGGAAACTGATAGAGAAATCCTATGTTAACTGAGTGACAAGTAAATTGTAATCATCACCAAGATGATAGCTTTTACATACCAAAAGTTAGGTCAAGCATTTAATGCACAAAAGTTTAAGCGGGAATATCAAAAAGTTTATAAATACACGAGAAACAGAGTTCATTTTTACATTGGGATTTCAAAGAGAGAAGATTTCATAGAGAAGAGTTTGAGCTAAAATATTTTTAGAAGGATTCAAGGCTACTGTAGATCAAACCAACATCACTCTTCGATGACTCTAAGTAATCTCATTTGCTACCGAACACTTTCTTTACCTGCTTCTAGCCAAAACCTTAAATCAATTTATGGCATCTACATCATCCGCTAGCAAATCAAAAAGTGTTGAGGAAGAATTTAATCTGATTGTAAGGACAAAATTTGATGAACCTAAGTTCAAGCCACATCCCAAGGTCACATCACAAATAGATTCAATGGATGCTTTCTCAAGCATACTAGATAGGGTTTTATTGAAAGAAGATGTAAGAGTGTATATTCATTGCAAAATTGGAGAAATAGGACACTTTGAAACTGTTATAGTGCATCAACTAATATGTGGCACAGATGGAAAATTAAAACAAGAATACAAGAAGATTGAGGAATCATGGTTATCATGTGTCACATACTATCAGAATTCATTTAAGATAGATTGGATCAAAATCATATTGAGTAGGTATCATGATGGAAAATTTTGGCTGGATAAACCAATAGAGGTCACTAAGAAAATGATCAGTAGGGTTACTAGCTTCCCTACAATCGACAAGGCAAAATCCTTCTGCAATTCATCATGACCTGATGTTGAGAAGAACACTGGAGTTCAATGGGACAGTCAGGCACTAAAAATTTCATCAATCAAAGACCCAACAATTAAGTTTGTAGCACATGTAATCAGGTACAAAATATTTCGATCAAGAAGAGTCAACAACATACCCTACAGTGCAGTAGACATGGTATACAAAATTGTGGAGAAATGTCACCAGGTTGATCTTGTCAAGGTACTGTTACATCAACTACAAGAAAATATGGAGACTATAAGGTCAAAGAAGTCAAACACATGTAAGTTTGGATCACTACTTGTTTGTATATTTTTCTATAAACATAAGTATGTACTTGGCATCGGTAAAGTAAACTAGACAACAAATAAACCAATAACTACATAGATTACCAAAAAGATAAGTGAGTTAGAAGATAAACTAAATATAGAATTTGATGAATACTTCAAAGAATTTCAGACCAAAATGCATCAAAGAAGTAGAATTCCAAGGGAATTAGTTGAAAAATTTAAGATAGATATTTGTTTTGTAGTCAACACAGATCATTCCATGATAAGAGCAATTGAACCTAGATCAAAATGGTTGGCACCTATGGGTTATGAAATGAACCATGATTTCGCACTGAAATCTATTAATGCACTGCTTGCGTTACCAAAAGACCCTACTGCCACTAGGTTTGGAACATATGAAGAGGCCAAATCTAGAATCCCTACAAGCATAGAGATCGGTAAAATGTCTAGAAGGGAAAAGAAGATGAAGAAAGATCTTACTGCTAGATTTGGAGATGTCTCTAACTCATCTGAGGAGACACGGGTTGACCAAGAAACTGAAGGTTAATTAATGTTAGCTAACAAGCCATATGATAGTGAGGAAACTGAATCTGATGAAGAAAAAGAAGCTACACCGGTTCCTCCACCTAAATTTCCTAAGAAGAAGCAGTTACCAGTACAAGAAGGTATAAGGACAAGATCATCAACTATAGCTTCACCACCACAAAAGAAGGAAGCAAAAAAGGAAATAAAATAAAAGGAAGCTACACCAACTAAGACTTATGCAAAGAAAGGATCCAAGATTGTAGCTGAGGCACCGACGAAAAGGAGAAGATAGATAAGAGGTAAAGAAGACCTTGATGACACTCAAAATGAAGATGACATCAATCAATTCAAGGTGGTCAGCAACAAGGTAAGGGCAATAAATGAAGTCATTGAAGATATAATTGAGAATGGAGACCTTGCTGATCTAGAAATAGGCAAATTTGACAAGATGTCAACTAAGGATCAAACCAAGTTAGAAGAGGCAGTCATCCAAATGGTGATTAAATTCAAGCAAGTTCCATTGGAATTTTCATGTTCATTACTAAAGGATTTGGATGACAGGATAAACCAAAAGTGGGCTTATTCACTTGAAACTAAGAAAAGAAAGAGAGAAAGATCTCTAGTTCGGGCAGCCCCACATCTCAGTCTACCAGAAATTGATGAACACATGGCTAACTATCAAGAAATATTTATGGTAAGGCACTGGGCCATGACAATACTAGATGAGAACTTGGTAGACGTAGATGAGACTGACGATTCTCTATGGAGATCTATTTTGAGGCCAGAGAAAAAGCTAAGCAAAAGGCATTCTTAAACCTGTCTAAGAAGAGACAAGATTCCAAAGGTAAAGGTATTTATATTGATGATGGCATAGAAAAGAAGTCAAAGGACACCGGTATATCAATTACTAAGGTAATTGATATCACCGAGAAAAAGGAAGAAATAAATGTTTCACAAGATGCACCAAATCTAGTAGAGATCCAACTAAAGAAGAAAATTGATGACGATGTACTCATTGAGGAGATCACAAATGGTGATCCTGATGATAAGGATGATGAGGATGTAAATATTTCATCAGAAAACACTCAAGATGAAGCGCAAGTCACTGAATGTGCATTCACATCACTATTGGGTGAGCTTCTTGTACTTGCAAAAGTAGTAGAAATTCTTTCATAGGAACAAACCAATGGCTCAAACCCCGAGCAACATAAAGATACCACAGGGGAACAAGACACTGAGAAAGCTGTAGAAATAGATGAGCCTAACAAAATAGAGGCACCTTCCATTGAGAAAAAGGTAAAAAATGAGACAAAGGCAACCAAGGTGATCCCACTCGAGGCTCCCACTCCATCAACTAAGACAATGACTAGCAAAGAGTAGAAGAAGGAAGAGAGTGTGTCAACCAGGAAGGATACTCTGAGGACTGGAGACAAGTATCTTGTTGTTATTGAGAAGAAATCACCATTCATATCAGAAAAGAAGAAGAAAAAGAAAGGAAAAGGTTTGATCACCCTAGATAAAGTGATAATTATTCCTGAGTGTGACCTGAGGACCCTGAGCCCCAAAGAACTAAGAAAATATGGGGAATCATGTTCAAGGAAGGTAGCTCAAGAGAAGCTGAAGCAAGAAACTAAGAGAAAAGAAATTCTAGCAGATGTGAGGGATATCCTACAATAGGTATTACCTAAGGTGAATATTGATGAAGATACTCCCATCATAGATCAACTTTCTATATTAACAAAGAAGATCAATACCCTAGATACCGATGTAGAAAAATGGATTGAAGAAAGGGTAGAATAAAGGATACAAAATAAACTTGCAGAGAAAATCAACCAAGAAGTGGCAATTCAGAAGGTCAAATTATTTGAGGTAATCACCGAGATAAAATTTATCACCCAATTAATTTTTCATTTCTTACTAAAGCTTTGTACTATAGACATCTTCACTGTTGAAGTTAGTTAAAAGGTAAATAGACTAGAAGCATAAATCAAGGTCAGTACAATTGTAGCTATAATCACACCAAATGCTTTCACAAAGCACATTCACTGAGTTCAGGAACTGAGGTGGTTAATAGCAGATTTAAAGAAACAAGAAGAGCACATAACTAATCAGGTCACTGAGTTACAGATAGAACTCCTGCCATACCTAAAAAAATTTGTGGCACACATTTTCAAAGCAGAACAACTTGTTGCAACACCTAAGATTTTAGTGTTGGAGAACATCTTTGACATGCATGCACAAGTTGTTCTTGAGCATATTGCTCTCACCAACTTGAAAGAGGAATGGGAAAACCTCTTGGAGTCACTTAAGAAAACCCATCATAACTTTTTTGACAAGATGTGAGTATACAGTTTAATTTTTGTATTTGGCATTACTATCAAAATGGGGTCAAATCAATGTATAAGTCATTATGCCAAATGTGTGCATAGATGCTACGTATACTACATATTGTTGGAATCATGCACCCAGGGGGAGTACTTTCAAAATTTTGATAAGCATATATGTTTATGGCAGAGATATAAGTTATATATAGAAAATTTTGTCTATATACATTCAAGTTTTGATACTAATGCCAAAGGGGGAGATTGTTATCTCTATTGAGAGATCAAGGTTGTCATTAGTATCAAAGGTTATCAAAGATATCGATTGATCACTTACATTGAGAAAATTGGTAACTAGAAGCAAGACAGACTAGTTGGTAAAGCTTTCACACTGAGCACTACATAGTTTACCAAGAAACAACATCATCGACACCGACAGATAGTAAACACTGAGCATCATAGTATACACCTAGCAGTTTATATAGTGTTTACCGAGGATCATAGAAAATGGCATAGTAATCTGAAATGGCACATTCTTCTTTGCAAATGGTTATGACAGATCATAAAATGTTTTACCAAGATCAAGGAATACTTATTGTTATGATATTCATTAAATGCAATGTATATCTTATGTAATAGTTTGATCTAGGTCATTTTTGTACACTGTAGATATTAGGGTTATGACTAAGTTGTGTAACCTAATTTTGTTAAAGAGGCAAAAGAAGATCACTATATAAATGTATGTTTACATCATTTGTGATGTGGACTAATGTGAGAACAGATATATAAATCAAGGAAAAACTTGAAGCATTTTCCTAACTTCAAGTCTATTAGTTAATAGAGTAGATTATAGAGGATATCAGATTAAGGAGAATTAGAAAAGGCTACCGAGTAGTTCAGAGTGAAAATTCATCATAGCAAAGGTGAAATACATTTAGAACTTATAGATCTGTAGCAGAAAATTGATTTTTCAATTAGCATATAATTTCCTATTGCTTTCTAACAATTTTAATAGAGTTTTTGGATAAATATCTTAGCAGAGTAGACTTAATAGTCTTATGTAAATCTCTTAACCAAGTGCACAGTTCATTAGTGTTGTTAAAATCCTATAACTAGGTATATCTAGCTAATCTAATATGTTACTCTTAATAGGGTAAGATCACCATAAGTGATCAAAACTTGTATCCCTAACAGGCAAACCTTTTCTATTTGTAGTAGTGAAGAATTTGTGGGTGTCATCCCCACTGCAACTTTTACCTTCTAACAAGGGTTTCTACATTACCAAAATACTTGTGTTATGTGATTACTATTTTGATTTCATGTTGTTTAATTTCATAAGTTAAATGGATGATTGATACATGTAATTAGATACAATTTATTTTGCAAGGTTATCATTGTTTATAGTCATAGATCTAAAAGGTTTACAAGTAAATTTTTTGAAGGCACTGATTCACCCCTCCCCTCTCAGTACCTATCTCTCCTAATTCCAACACAAAGACCCTCAAAATTACTGGATGAGACTTCTTCTCTCATGTCTGGTGTGGATTAGATCATATAATTTCAAAACTACGATTCTTGGTAGACTATCTAACACTTGGGATCCTTAGATGGGAATACCATATATTTTGAATTTCCTTCTGGTTGTAACACAAACCTTTTATCTGCTACTGGGATGATTGCTTGAGACCGGTCAAGCTTGATATCTCCTCCAAGATCCCAACATAAATTCCTACTTAGCAGCATACCATAGCTGGCTGGGATATCAACTACAAGTATAGTCAGTTTAATCTTCTTACTTGGGTATGTTGCAAGGCCTACTTTGGCATCTTTGATCTGTCCAACTAAGGGAACTTGTTTTGCATCTAGGGCATAGCACTGACCAAAGGTTGCAGTGAGGGGAAGATATAGAGCTTTGGAAAATGAAGTAGGCATAATATTATCAAAGGCCCCTGAGTCTATAATATAGTTGTTCAACTTAAAGCCATGGATAAACAAACACAAATAGAATGGCTCTATTTTTAGTCCTACAGGAGGATTCTTATCTTGTGGAGGATTTTTATCTTTAGCAGCTTGGGTTTCTATAGTGGCTTGTTTTGAGAAACCAACATTAGTAGTCTCATTAACATTTTTATCTGGAGGAGGTTGACCTGATTTAACAAGTTTGACAAGTCTTTCCAACTCCTTTGGGTTCATTCTAAGATATTCAAAAGGAGAAACTTGAATCTTAGAACTTTCACAGAAATTGACTATATCAAAAGAGTTAGGATTATTTTTCTTCAATGATTCATCTTCTTTAGAAAAAGAGCTTTTAAAAGTTGATGACTTTTGTGAAAAGTCTTTACCTTTGTCCCACCATTGTGATGTTGATGGTGTGTCATTGGCTTGAGAATTGTGGTAACTTCTAGTTAGCACGATACATGCAGGGTCCTGTAAAGTTGCCAAAATACTTCCTCCTCGCTCAGAGTTAGATTCATATTCTATGTAATAATTTTTAGAGCTACCACATAATTGAGGACTCACTACATCATCAGGTGATTCTTCTGTCAATTCTCAGTTCACATGCATTTGCATTGATCGGATCATCTCTGGATAGGAGATACCATCATGATCATCTGTAAGGTGGAAGGTGCACATATTATCTCTTCTGGGAGGAGCTTCTAGTAGATTCATATCAGTCGGAGGATAATTTGGAGATCTATGACTAGGCCCAACTTGTTCAAGCATTCCTCTAGGAATATCTCAATACAAAGGAGGAGGATTAGAATTGCTTTTAGGAAGCTACCTATTGAGGGTAATCACATCATTTACTAATCTTTGCAGCATAGGATCAGAGGAGGATGTATTTTGTGCATTGGGTACTTGGACATCCTTTCTCCACTTCCCTGTAGTGATTAGATCATCTTCTAGCTTAGTAGCTTGGCTCTGAGAAGTTACCAAGTCTACTAGTCTATTCTTCCTAAGATGAAAACCGATATTCGAGGGCATCAAATTTACAAAGAAGCACTGCTAATTTTTGGGGGTAGGCCTTTTTTCTATAAGAATTTTATGAATGACCTTGTTATATCGAGCCACATAATCTCTCATGGGCTCATGGATCTCCTTTTTCATCTGCGCGAGTTGAGCTAATAGAGAATGCTCATCATCTGCACTTTTTAAGTGGCCTTCCAGTGCATTTTTTATGGAGGTCCAATAGGTTATGGACCCTGCAAGAAGGTGTCCAAACCACTCCGCTACTCCTTCTATTAAGGTTTGAACAAAAATTCAGACTGCTACATCTTCTTCTTGCAAACCTAGAATGTCAGTGGCTACATTGAAGGAATTGTAATGTTCTTCTATGGCTACTTTTCCATCCCTAGAAAACCTTGGAAGAAAATCTTTGGCTCCCTTAGGAAGAGCATGACGAGCTATTAGAGCTAGAGGAACTACTACATTATGCCACAGTTAAGCCATAATGACTATTGGAAAAATAGTCAATAGAGGAGGGGCTAAATACCTGATAAGGTTAATGCTTGCCAATCACAGGTCTTGGTAGATGAGAAAAAAAATTATTTATGAGGAGAAGATGGTCTACTTTGAGCCTTTTTCTTGGAGGGGTGAACTCTTGTGGTCTCAAGGTTTCTCAGTTCTTCAAAAATACTATCAAAAATACCTGCCCCTCGTTGAGACTTGGTGTAAGGTCTGGACTCCAACTTGGTAGTTCTATGGTCTCTAAATTTCCCTATCAACTACTGTGGCTTCTTGAGCTATGGGGAGACCTCTCAAGGACTCACCAGTCTGTTCCTCTTCTTCTAATACTAACTAAAGTTGTTGATATTGTTCGCTACTTGTTTTTACTTTTTGGGCCAATTTGTTTAGGTCTGCAATAATGTCCTCTTGAGTGTCATGAAAGTCAAGACTAGCTTGTAAGACTAGGGGAAGTTCAACTTGACTAGGTATTCTATCAGTAGGTAATACCATGATTACACATTAAACCAAGCAAAGACACTAGCTTACTAATTCCCTCCCTAGTAGAGTCACCAAAAACTATTAGTAAATGAATTTGTCTCCTTTAGAACTTATTTTTAATGCTCTATTGCCCATTATGAAACATTAACCCTTTACTAACAAATGGATTAAACTTATGTGTTTAACCCTCTGAATTATGGTACAACTACCAGAAATATTTTCAATGAATATTTATGCAAAAGAATAATGTATTTCTGCAAATATCAAACTTTTGACTAGAAAGTTGTTAAGGCTGAAATAGTAACTCTCATCAATATGATATAATTACTGTGCAATGATAGAAGCTAATAAACCTGAAGCTCACATACTTCAATGAATAAACATTACACCAATCTAAAACACAACTTTAAATTTAGATTCAATGAAAAACATAGACATTCAATTAAGAAATTCCATTCAATACCCCAATAGAGATCCACTCAAAAATATAAATCAATAGATCTATATTGATAAGTTTCTTTCATTCATCGATTCAAAAAAACTTAATTCAAATCCTTACAAAAAAATACTAAAACTTTAACTATCGTATTACTTAGGTGTAAATAAACTAACAAACATCCCTTTCAATAGTTTCTTCTTGGCTTTATATAGCCATTAATTACAATTATCAAAAATATTAAAGTCTTTGAACTCCTCGAGTTTCAGAAACCAACTGTTCAAAATAAATAGAAAATGCTAAAAATAGTAAACTAGAAACTGAAAAAATAAATGGCCCATAAAGTGTGGAGAGAGACCACCAATCTCAGCTGGGATGGATGCTTTAGAGTCAAATCTGTGATGACCCAAGCGCATGTGCCTGCTTCCACTCCTCATGAGCCAATGATGCGCTAATGACTGTAGCATGATACGATAGGTTAATGAGGGTAATTCTTTGTCTGAGAACCTTCCTGTCCTTGTAGAGTTGATTCAACCTCTATTTATGAGACTCCAGATGATCTACATAGACAACCAACATAGCTTTAGTATTAGCTAGGGAGGTAAGATCTTCTATTGTGAGCTCTTTGCTATCTCTAATAGTTGTTATTCCTGCCTCCAATTCCTGAACTGTCTTCTCCTCTTTCTTCACATCTTGAGTTTCCTCATCTATTAGAACAATGTTCAGACATTTGAGATATTTTTGCAAGGTGTCGATCAGGCCCTTAAGATCATTGAGTAGGTGAGTTGCCCCATCACAGTCTTCCTTAATAATTGACTTTCTCCACTCAATACTTTTCACAAAAACATACAAGACTTCTTCATTCAGGCCATGAACTGGCTTCTCCTAAAGGAATCTAGGCACCTTGTAATGATCGATCTCTATCAGCTGATGGGTTATACCTATCCACTTTTTCCTTTCCTTCCTGCATTCTATTAGTTTAGCTAGCAGCTCTGAGATGACCTTTGTCACAACTGCATGAGTCTTAATTAACTGAGTGACATAGCCACTTCCCTGCTAGATCATGCTCGCAAGCCATTTATTAAAAAAATCTTCTACCATTTTATTCCTTTGGATCTAGTTCAACATTTTATGGACTTCAGGTGAATGAGGGTCAAATGTATGGGGTACCTGGGATAGTGGAAGCGGGCTGGGCTCTTGCACTTCTTGAATGAACTCTACCAATCTTTGTATGGGTGCCTTTAGTTCTTTCTTATCCTTCTCATCCTTGAAGGTCTTGTGTAATATCTTCCATGCAAAATATTTTAGGTGCTTCACATCTGCTACCATACTTGCCACCACTAAGTCTATCTTTTCAATAGTGAAGTCTTCAACTGAAGCTTCAAAAACATGTTTATTAGACTTAGGTATTTCCCTTTCTGCTATCCACCATCCAATTTTCTCATCTACATCAATCATTGATTCCATCCTAATTCTCTTAGGCTTCACTATAGCCTCCAAGAAATTACTAACCATGTCTTCTACCGGAAGAGTTATTGGTAAGACATTCCTTTTCTTATTGTTTATGGAAGTTCCTAACCAAATGAGAGTAGGAGATGGAGTCTGCAAAGTGTCACCTACTATGGTTGCCAAAGGTTCCCCTGAATCTGGCTGATTGCTCTTTGGGGTCATTGTGTCTCCCTCCACATTATCTGAACCAACTTACTCTATCATTTGAGTGTCCATGAGATCAAGATCTATGACTTCCTTTTCATTAACCAACTTATTACATTCTTTTCTAGCTCTCCCTCTTAAGTTTCTTCTTACTAGTGAGGAGCCAGGGGAATCTTGTTTCACTGGGTCAGCTGAAGACTTCTTCTTATTTTTAGTACCTGCAAGGGAAATATTTTTTTCATGACTAACAATGGGTTCAACAATATTTTCAGCATGTGCAATTCTTCTGGGATTATGTCTTCTTAAAACAAGAGGCCTCTTACTATTAACCCATTTCTCGATTCTCTTAATCACATTGAGAGTCTTGATTATTAGGCTCCCTCTCTCATCAATACCCCAATCTATTTTAGGGAGTGGTGTACCCCTAACTCTGGTTTCGTACTACTCATTAATTACCTCTACACCATCATCTTCATCTATTGCTGAGATGTCAATTTGAATATTTAGGGTAACAATTTGTCCTAAGGTAAACTTAGACCAGGTCTTCCTTCTTAGTTCAAAATCATCTGCACAACCCTCCCAATAATCCTCTATTTGAGGAATGTGTTGAAATTCAGAGGGAAAGCTAAAATGTTGAGTAGCATATCCCCTTCTATCAATATCCTTTCTGAGTGCAAACATTTGCAAATTAAATTTCCTTAACTCATGCTCTAAATTTAGTGCATCTGAAGATGTTTGGAAAGTGTAATAATTGAATTTAACTGGGAAACTAGATTTTTCTCTACCCTTCCTTTCCTTAACCCCTTTATGCACATATGCTAGTTGGCGAGCTACTTCTGCTATGATTAAACTGTGAAAAGCATATTTGGGTAATTTAAATGGTTCTCCTTCGAAACCACCCACTCTGTGATATGTGAATCTTCTAAACTGGATGAAGAAACTGCCATAAGTGTTGATGAAGGTTTTCACCTCTTCTGACATTCTTTGCTCAGTATTCCCTTGCAGTTCATATGCCAACCTTCTAAAGAAAACTCCATTAACTTTTAGAAAACTATCAACATGAAATTCTTTTTGCAGGTGAGGGTAGTAATCATAAACTTTCATATTTGGTAGAGGTTGCTCATAGAACAGGCCTTTCCACTCTCTAGTACAAGCCAAAATGTAGAATAAGTAGGAGGACATATGAAAGCTACTACCAGTTGGAAAATTTGCCAATTGATGATTGAGCTCATCGGCAATAGTTTTGGCCCAGTCTATATATTTTTCCCCTCTGAGAGTGACCTAAATATAGAAGTACATCTAGTCATGCCAATAGTATGCATGCTAGTTCCCTTTAATTCTATTTAGCATAATGACTAGATCAACTACTTCGGGCTTAAAATGATCTACATTGCATGGCTTTGGAAGCTGGGACCCTCCTTTTTGAACTTTGAGAAACCAGTATTGGGCTATTTCATTCCGATAGACTTGCCTCTTGGTAGTGAAGATTGACTAAGATGAGGGGATATTGCACCCTTCATACGGGTCTCTTTCTAGAATTCCTATGGCTTTTTGAACAACATCTCTACTTATGTACACTAGTGGACTCTCATTAACCTTCTTGAAACTGTTCTCCTCAAAACTATATCTTTTCGCACATTTGACAACCAGCTCTCAACAAGGGGCTACTATAGGAAAAGTAGCTACATCAGCTAGACCACTCTGAATGGATTTTTCTAACATAGAACCTGGAATGGGTTCTTTGATTTGGGTCATAATTTTCTCTAAGGCCCCATTTTTAATCAGGGTGTTTTCACAATTGAGCAAGGAGTAGATTAAAGGAGAAGTATTTCCAAAATTTGGAATTGGGTTCTTCATTTTGGGCTCTCAAGCTAGGAAAAACACCACTCAGGAGACACAACAACTTCAAAGGAATTCAACTTTGACAAAGGAAAGATATTTTAACTAAAATAATGGAGGCTATCAAAGAGACTCACCTGGTTTTTATGCGATGAACTAAGCTCTAAGATGAGGAGAGGATACCTTCTTCCACACTAACTGCATGAGATGTCTTGAGCATTATGAATAAAACAAGCAAAGCTTGTCAATTTATCTTAAAACAGTTTACAAAATTCTGAGAGATTCACAATAATGATGAAATTATGTCACACAAGGTTCAATTAATGATCATTTGGTAACTTGCATCACCTTAAGCATTGATTACTATAATTTCCCATACTGAAGTGACACTTAAGTGTCATTTCGATTAATTACAATATCCTCACCACACACGAAAGTCGTAATCAATCACTAGCTGTCCTTTATGTCAAATCACCACTTTGCATTTTCACAACTTATAGGCACACATTAAACCTCAGACCTTGAACTATGAGAGTTCATGGTTCAAGTTCAATGACAAGGCGAAGGGACTATCCTTTGGCATGATTATAAAATAAAGAAAAAACCAAAAGCGACAAAGAAGAAAATAAAGAAAAGCACTTTGCAAAAAAGGAACATCTGTTGAAGGTTGAATCTTGAACTAGGAGAGTTCACGGTTCATGGTTCATTGGATGAGTGCGCATTGCAAAGATGAAATGCCACTAAGATTACAAACAAAAAGGAAACCATACCAAAGGATGTTATTGAACATTGAATCTTGAACTAGAAGAGTTCAAGGTTCAAGTTCAATCGATAGGGTGTACATGGAAAGGATTGAAACTTTAAGTGAACAACACCTTTTTAAAATTATGGGGTGATTTTGGGAAAATTAGAGCCTAAAGTATTTAAACAAAATCCATTGATGACACTCCTGAGGACATATATCAGATACTAAGGATACCATTCCATGGGGCTCATGTGGAGTATGACATTCAACTAAGAGCCGATACACTGGCACTGAGGCCCATATTTTGTGATGAGCTAGTGATGGGCTGAGCCATCTCATGGGAGGACCTGATCAATAGATGTGAAGCTAGTCACCAACTAGTAGTTTTCTTGGCTATATTCTTGAGCTATTACTTGGTTCCAAATTGAGGATAGCATGGATTGGAGTGTGGCTGGGGTCACATGTTACAATGGATGCTAGATAGACCAACTACTAAATTTGGATGGGGTGAATGCATGCTCACTTAGATGTATCATGAGATGCATGAGATTGTGTATCAAATTGTACAGACTATGGCTACAGGAGTCTTTGTGTTGTAGGTATGGGTCTAGGAGAATCTTCCCATATGTAGGCTAATCTTTCATGATACCAGACAGCAGTTAGAGCCATACATATATAGATATGCAAGGCCTATGACCTAGCTAGCACTAGGTAAGACAGAGCAGTGGCGAGGACAACTAGATGACATGGCAGCGGTTATATGGAGACCTTGGGTAGCTACAGAGCCATCGGATGATGGTCAGCATGAGCTCTCATATATGTTCATCTCACATCCACTGATCAGATGCACCATCACTATTAGTGAGTGCTTCTTGCTCACATGAGTTCTACATCAGTTTGGGAGACCGCAGGATGTCTCCCAGGAGTATTGCACTTATGCCCGATTCATCGATGAGATGAAGAAGGGTTGGCAGCCTAGGTTGGATCAGGGAAGATGTGTGATCAAGGCATGAGTACCACCAGCTCGATGGGACTACATGGTGGATGTCACCAATGAAGGGATGACGCTTGCATATAGAGATCACATCTCGGCTCACCCCTTCCCAAGATTCACAGATCTTGTTGGCATGGGCCAGAGGGCACAATAGTAGCCTGCACAGTAGCAACCTACATAGCAGCAGCAGGGATAGTAGGACCAAAGATAGCTAGTACCTGTACAACAGAAAATACTAGTATAGTAGCTCAGACAGTAGCAGGTTGCTCAACAATAGTAGTAGAGAGTCTTGAGGCTGAGGAGTGGGAAGACTCTTATCCCTCCTAGGACTATGGGTTTAGATGTAGGTGTAGGGAGTAGTGGGACCTAGAAGAGGTCCCCTAGGTAGATGAAAGGTGACTCCTCTCAGTAGCCACCTCCTAACAAGGGGGAATAGGGTGAGGATATCGACATGTAGGATGCACATGTGGGAGGATAGGTACCACAGCTATAGGAGGCTCTCAAGAAGAGCTGAGAGAGGATTAGGAAGGTACAATGGGAGTGGGCTGACTATCACATCTAGGTCATTGTCCAGGAGACCTACATATTAGAGTGAGACCATGAGATCAGAGGGTTGCATGAGGTACTTGCTAGGTCCCATCTCAAGACTAGATATGAGGCTACATAGTCAGCCAACTATTATGTTGCATACGTGGGAGTAGTGCTAGATCTAGTAGAGCAGATGTCACCATTTTTAGAGTACGTTGGGGCACCCGTAGCACTACAGGGACCTCCACCGTAGGAACCTCCTTAGGCACCACTACAAGGTCCACCTCCATAGGGTCCACCTCCATAGGGACCACCACAAAGACAAATGCCTCCACCTCCACCTCCTCTAGGTGGTGATGGGCAAAGCTAGAATCATGATTGATATATATTGTACCCCATTTTTGATATTGTTCTCAAGTAGAACCATTCTTTTGATGTACATTAACATTGATCGACTAAGATATATATGAGATTGACTTTTAACATCATTGCACTTGTGTATATATTTCTTTTATGTTAATGTTTTTGAGATGTTTCCTATATTCTTAGATGTATGGATTAGATATGAGATGTACATGATTCCTTTATGTATATGCAGATGAATATGCACATGTTTTATTTATGTAATGTGAAATGCAATGATGGATAAATGTAATGTATGATTTGATATATGCTTATAATGAATGCACATGTATATGGATATGTAGACGTAGAATGTATGTAAATGAAATCTATGGATGCAAAATGGAAATGCAATGTATATGATACTAGTCATCTCATGCAAGATGTTGCAATACATGACATGTACTAACCAAAAGAATTTTTGAAGATCAAGAGTGAGGATCAGACACTTGTGCAGCCAAGATGAACCCCAAATAGAAGATGAGAACCCTCAATGAGTAGATCCAAAAGAAGACAATAAAGAGAGCAACAAAACACTATCTCAATGCAAGCCTAAGAATGAAAATGCAAGCCTAAGCTAGATGAAACCCTAGAACTTTGTTGTTGGACTCATTTATTATCATCATAGAGTTTTTAGTAATGTATGTTCATAGGATGCCATACAACCCTCACTAAAATTGAAATCATGAGAATATGAATATGAAATTAGTCTTACATTTGTTAGAATGAGGTGTAAGCATTAAGGCACAAGAACCTAGAATGACCTGAACACCTGTTCCTTTTGATTTAGCAAGTTAACATAAGCATTAAAGCACAGTTACTAGAATGACCAAAATGTTTCATGCAGACAAACATGCTAGACATGCAGGAGTTTCTCCTTTTGCTAAGTGAATGATAAGCATATCAAGGTGCTCACAATGACCCTTGCATTCACTTCATAGGACAAGCATTTATGATTCCACTTGTAGAAGAAAGAAGTCACCCAAACAAAGAAGGAGAAGAACCAACCTCACCAAGGTTTCCATATAAAAGGTGTTGAAGTACACATGGCCATCCAACATGGGATGAAGGCTCTCATATTTGACACCCCTATTATATAGATTCATTGGATCATTGGAACTAAACCAACAAATAGAAAGTAAAGAAAAGATCATGCCCCTAGTTTTCACTTCTCTCGATCAAGAGAGACATCTTAGAGTTTCTCAAGGAGGAATGATAAATCGAAAAGAAAAACACACAAGAGAAAAGCTTAGCATGCATTAGAGAGTTGCAAATTTGGTTTTTAGTTTTAGTTTAAGCGAATTAAAGTCAGATCGTAAGTATACAATGCGATAAATCTAAACAAGATGGTGACAGTAGGTAGACACAGTGCGAACCACTTGTGACTATCACAAGAGATGAAGTCTTTAGGAGATATTAGAGTGCTAAATGAAGTATCAACAATAAAATGCACTAAGAACCATTGGTGACTGATACGATAGATCCTCAAGAAGAGAGATCTAAGATCGAATGAAACATTAGTAGACAGACGTAGTGAGAACCACTAGTGACTAATGTACGAGGGACCCTCAAGAAGAGAGATCTAAGCGATAGCTAGGTATCAGTAGGTAGGTATAGTGAAAACCACTGGTGACCGATACACAAGAGATTCTCAAGGAGAGACATCTCAAAATTTTCTAAGGATCAGTAGACAGACACAGTGGGAACCACTGGTGACTAATGGATGACAAAAAAACTCTGAAAATGATAGGACAATGCCCCCTAGACCAGGAAGGTTCCCTCAAGTGTGACCAATTTCAATCCATGTAGAGTCAAGCATAATCTTAAAAGTAACTAAAATTAAGTGCATGAGCTAGCAAACTAAAGCAAGAAATGAACTAAAGCAGGAAAGAGGAAAGAAAACTAAAGCAGGAAAGCAAGAGCCAATAGTTGTTGCAATAGGTATAGCATTAGGGAACAAGAGGTTCCTGTTTACCAGGTTTTCACCATCTTGGTAGAGATTCTAGTTTTGCTACCATGATGCATGTTTGCTAGGTTTTCATCAATGGCACATTTGTTTTCTTTTTCAATTTTTTTGTACTTTTCTCTTTGTGATTTTTTTTGTATTTTTTTGTATTTTTTCAATTTTTTTATTTTTTTTTATATTATTATCAAGGTGCCTATTTACAAATCGAGGACCAATGCTGAATGATTATGAACTTAGTACATAATTCCTTTAGATCCTTGTTCTTGAACTACCCCCCTTTGTCAATGATTATTGAGGAGGGTACACCATATCTACAAATTGTGTAATTCAGTATGAATCTTGCTATAGATTTGCCATCAGCTATGGTGAGAGGCACTGCCTTGACCCACTTAGTAAAATAATCTATAGTTGTGACAATGAACTTGTGTCCTCTTGAGGAAGAAGGATGCATCTGACCCACCAAGTCAAAGGCCCATTGTTGAAATAGCTAGAAACTGATAAATGGAATGAGCTCCTTGGCAGGAGAGTGGATCAGATTTTTGTGTAATTGGAACTGCTTGCAAGATTTGGCATAGTGTATAGAATCCTTTTCCATTTCTAGCCAATAGTAACCAGCTCTAATAAGTTTATGAGCTAATGTCAGACCACTCAAATGAAAACCACAAATGCATTCATGCACCTCATCTAACACACGTTGGGACTCATCAAGGTCTAGACACCTAAGGAGGGTACCATCTAGACCTCATCTATACAATTCATTAGCTACTATGACATATTGTGAAGCACTACCAATTAGGTGGAATTTTTTCATTCCGAGTATAAGTGTTTGGAATAATTTGGTCCCAGAGATAGGAGTAGATATGATAGTAGCAAGATGAGTCATGCCCAATGACTGAACACATCATCTTGGAGTTAGGGGTATTGTAGGCTGGGTAGCATAATGTCTCCACAAAGAATTCATGTCTGCAGTCATTTTTTGGCATCTATAGCATGGAGGTGAGAGTGGCCATGGGATCAACTACTTTATTATCTTCTCTTGGAATCTGCTGGAAAGAAATGTGTGCAAAATACTATTTGAGGTCATCAACCATTCATTTATAAGGCACTAGCTTTTCATCCTTCATTTGATAGATATCATTAACTTGATTGATGACCAACTGAGAGTCTCCAAAGACCTTAAGTTCATCCACATGTCATTCTATGGCTATTTTTATGCCATTGATTAAAGCTTCATATTCAATGATGTTATTTGTGTAAAGGAACAATATCTTATATGCCTTTGGTAAAGAGTATCTCTGTGGTGTGACAAATAGTATTCTGGCACCTGACCCCTATTGGGTAAATGAGCCATCCAAAAACATATTCCATGTTTGATGTGTAAGAAGCATTATAGACTCATCTGGAAATTCAATTTTCAATGGTTGATGGTCCTTAAGAGGAGCTTCTACTAGTTGATCTACAATAGCTTATCCTTTAATATCTTTTCTCTCTACATACTCAATGTCAAACTCACTGAGTATCATGACCCATTTTGTCAGTCTTCCTATGAGGGTGGCTTTGTTGAGTAAGTACTTTAATGGATCAATTTTAGCAATAAGTCTTGTAGTGTGAGAAAGCATAGAGTTTCATAATTTCTGTGAAGCAAACACCATTGCTAGACAAGCTTTTTCAATGACTGAATAGTTCATCTCATAAGATACTAGAGTTCTACTAATGTAATAAATGGCTCTTTCTTTGTTATTTTGGTCTTCTTGAGCCAAAAAAGCACCCAAAGATGTGTTTGTAGCTGAAATATAAAGGATGAGTAGCTTCCCATGAATAGGAAGCATCAAGGTTGGTGGATTTGCAAGAAATTGTTTGATTTGAGTGAGCCCTTTGTCACATTCTTTGTTCCACTCATAAGTCACACCTTTGTGTAGAGGTTTTGTGAATGGTTGTGACTTATCAGCCAGTTGTGCAATGAAGTGCCAAATAGATTGTAGTCTCCCTTGAAGTCCTCTCATCTGACTAATATTCTTTGGTGGATGCATCTCCATGATAGCTTGAAATTTCTCAGGATCTACCTCTATGCCTTTAGTAGATATGATATAACCCAACAAATTTATAGAAATGACACCAAATGCACACTTTTTTGGATTGAGTTTGAGACTGAATTTCTCCATTCAATCTAGTATGGGACCTAGATCTACAAGATGTGTTTTCCACTTCATACTTTTAGCCAAAGTGTTATCTACATAGTCTTCCATTGTTTTGTGCATCATGTCATGAAAAATAGTAGTGATAGCTCTTTGATAGGTAGCTCCAACATTTTTAAGTCTGAAGGGCATGACATTCCAATAGAATGTTCCCCAAGCACATGTGAAGGCTTTCTTTTGTTGGTCTTATGGCATAATTTTTATCTGATTATAACCAAAAAAGCCATTGATTAGAGAGTACATTTGGTAGCCATCTGTCATGTCCACTATCATGTCAATATTAGCTAATGGAAAGTCATCTTTAGGACATGCTTTATTCAAGTCTCTAAGGTCTATGCACATGCGGATAGAATTATCATGTTTGGTAACTAGAACAATATTGGAGATCCATTCTACATAATCAATAGCTCTGATGAAACCAGCTTTGAGAAATTTTTCTAGCTCTTCTTTGACTAAAACTGCTACATGTGGATGCATCTTCTGAAGCTTTTGTTTGACAAGCTTGACGCTTGGTGCAATAGATAGATGATGCATGATTATATTGGGATCTAATATAGGTATATCACAGTAAGTCAATGCAAAATTAATTTTCTTGCTTCAAAAGAAATTGGTGAACTCTTCTTTCTCTTCTGTAGATAATGACTATGCTAGATAAATGATTTGTGGTGCAGCCTCCATACCCAAATTCACTAGTTGGGTTGGCTCAATCAATACTGATGATCTCTCTTGAAAATGACTGGGAAGTGTATCAATTATCTCATCCTTGGGTGCCTCAAAGAGGTTTTCACCCTTGGATACATCTTTTATTTTTACTTTTTTCAGCTCTAACACTACCACAATATGGTTTTCATCATCAGAGCACCTTTTTTTTTTCTTTTAATTTTATTACTAAGATACTTGATATTGGCTTTAGTCATATTGATACTATCTTCACTAGTGGAGAACATTACAAGTTTGACATCATTAAGATAACATGTAAGAGTGTAGTTATTCTGGAACATAAGGACTTCGCTAGCTGGAGAAGGAGAGTTCCAGTTAATAAGTTCAGGATATTAGAGTGACAGAGTAGTGGTGGGTTCAAGTGCATTCGTAGTATAGACATCAAAAGCATGGAAGAGTAAGTCAAGACCTAGAATGATCTCATCCAAAGGTGTGTTCGATTCTTCTTGAGGCCTCATAGTGGAAGTAGAGGGAATGTCAGCGTTAGTAAATTCACACTTGGTCGACCTAACACTAGACCTTCACCTACTTCAAGGAGGTTTTCATACACATGAATAGCATCTATATATTTATCAAAAGTGGCATCAGATAGAGATTCAAACTCATATTCATGTGAGTTAGTGATGCTTGATATGGGAATTCCATCAACACTAGCTGTACCATCTGACTTATCTTCATCTCTTGTAGTATTAATGGTTTGATGAAGTTGATCTTGTTTAAACCACTCTTAGAAATGAGGTGGTATGTACCGTTCATCCTAAAAATTGAGATCAACCATTTTTATTTCTCTCCATTGGTCATACGTGAATCGATGCACTGAAGCGGTGTCATCGGAATCACTATCAGTCTCTACTAGGTGGATAGGTATAAAAGGGTCATCTGGTTCTTCAAAGAATGTAGCAAGATCTAGACGAATGGGATATGGAAAATTATCCTTGTCAGAGATGTTCTCTGATTTATCAGTTGTGGTAATGTCCTCAAATTTAGGCCATAATTCTAGCTCTGGTACTAGTACAAACTTGTTAATCCCTAGATGAAATGGGATTTTCTTGAAGCCTAGATCTAAGGTGTACTTGGTGCAATGACCTATGGCTTCAATTGGTTTAAGAAAACCATTGTCATTCACCCCTATGGGTCCACTCCCTTTATAATCGAAGAGCTTCATGACTTTGAAGGCTTAACAGTATAGTTATTGTTCTAAGTCATGAGAAGGAGTG
The DNA here is from genome assembly GCA_027943335.1 of Chamaecyparis obtusa. Lineage (NCBI taxonomy): Eukaryota > Viridiplantae > Streptophyta > Pinopsida > Cupressales > Cupressaceae > Chamaecyparis > Chamaecyparis obtusa. The sequence goes on from BSBK01001012.1 coordinate 122,737, forward strand.
ATCTTTTTACATGTTTCTTTTCCTTTGTAAAGCCAAGCTGTAATAGCTCTTTCCTCATCTTCATCCTCTAATGGTGTTGTGTCCTTGACAAAGGAACCATCATAGATTACTTGGGGAGAATAAGCAGAAGATTTGTTGTTCTTAGAGGGTCTCCTATAGAAACGTGGAGACGGAGGTAAAGCTACTAATGATAAAATAGGTTCAATTTGATACCCTCCCATGCTTGTATCCTTAAGCTTCAAAGTCTATTCCATTTCTTTGAGCTTGGCATCATATAATTTCATGGACTCTCTATTAGTTTGGAAAAGACTATCTATAGATTGTGCAAGTATCTTGCAAGAATAATTGGTATTGGCAGGAACTATCATTTCTGCACTATGGAATAGGAATTCGATACATTGATGATATGTAGATGGAATTGCCTACATTTCATGGATCCATGGTCTACCCAACAATATATTATATGCTAGAGGAATATCTAGAACTTAGCAAATGACATCTCTTTCAACGGGTCCAACTCGAATTGGCAGCACAACCAGACCTTTGGATTTGCATTATTTTTCATCATAAACCTTAACAGTAATTTTCTTATGGACATCTATGCAATCTTCATCATAGCCTAGTTGAGTGAGAAGCTTAGGAAAGAAAATATTGAGGTGAACACCATTGTCAATGAGGATGCGGTGGACGCACTTTGGACCTATCATGACTTCTATATGCAAAGGAGCATTATGCAGATGGCTCAGTGAGTGGTCATCTTCTTCAGAAAAGGACAAATAGTGTGGTGAGGTTAGGTGACCCACCATGGATTGAAACCAATCAAGATCAAAATATTTTGGGAAATCTACCTCGGTGAGGGCTTTATCCAAAATCTCCCTATAAGAATGTGAGATCTTCAAAAGCTCAAAGATAGTGATCTGAGAATTGGTATGTAGCAGCTGAGCTAGAATGGTATAATTAGCCATGCTAGGTGTAGGGACCAATTTTGATCTTTTTTTGGTAGGACCAACAACAATTTTATCTATAGGTTTCTTTGGGGTGGATGTAGGAGGGTCAGGACCCTTAATGGTGATTTTCACACAAGAGCAAGTAACAACGTTTGTGCAATCCTGAGATGGTTTAGGTTTTGAAGAATGAGACCCAGGGCCTTGCAAGCCAAATAGAGTCTTAGTCTTAGGAGCATCTTTTCTCCCCTTAATAGTAATCACATTGCAATACTCAACCTCAATAGGTTCAATCATGTTGATGACATTGTCATCGGTAGTGTACATGTAATTGACCTTAGCATTGGTGTTCTTAGTCTTGGAAGATTCACCTTTCTCATGAGGAGGAAAGGGATCTTTAAAAGCCTAATGATCTAAATTCTTGTTATGGTCATCCACAACAATGTCACCATTGTCAATCAAATCTTGGACCTTATGGCCTAGCTTGAGATAAGAAGAAGTCTTATGACCATTATTTTGGTGATAATCATAGTATGCATTGTCGTTCCACCAATGAGGTCATGGTTGTGAATCATAGAGATGCTTTTCCAAAGGAGTGAGTATTTGATTCTGCATGAGAGTCTTATAAACCACATCAAGTGGTTCTCCAAAGGATGTGAACTTATGCTTGGGTCAGGATGCCCAAGGTTTAATTTTAGCAAATTTTGAAGGCTGTTGAGTCTCTGTTGTAGCCTTCTCCATAGCTTTGAACACCTATATACTAGAGGAAAGATTGAAAACATATTTCCTAGGCTTTAGGGTCACATTGTCAACCACTCCATCATTTACAACATCTCTATTCTTGTTGATAAACTTCCCTTTATCTTTGTTGGAGGAGGAAGACCCTTGTTTGTTATCCTTTTGCAAAGTCAACTCTCCCTTCTTGATCATAAATGCCTCTATGCACACAGCTTGCTTAATCATACTATCAAACATTAGGGGACCTTGTAATTGCATTTGATATCCAAAATTTGGGACAAGATAGTCCAAAAAGATGTCTAGTTTTTCAGACTCATGTAGTTTGTAGGGATATTTTGTGCAAAGTTGTCTCCATCTCTGGAGAAATGCCAGGAAATATTCCCCTTCTCGCTATTTCAAATTACAAAGGTCTTGAATATTGACTAGGTGTTGAATGTTGTGTGAGTAATGTTGGATAAATAGATTATCAATCTCATCAAAAGATTTGATTCCAGCAGGTAACCAAGAAAACCACTCCATAGCTAACCCACCCAAACTAGGAGGAAAGAGGCAAATAAGATATGTCTAATCATGCATGAACTCCATGGATAAAGTGCCAAAATCCCTCAAGTGATCTTGGGGATCACTAGTACCCAATTTTTTGTCATATTTAGGCATCTCTACACCTTTGGGAAAAGGTGGCATGTGAAGACTCGTATCAAATGGGAAAGGACATATGCTTTCCGTTATGAATTATTGTACAGGTTTATCTTTATATCTCACAAGTTGGCTAATTTGGTCTTGCATGTCTCGAATCATCTTTTGCAACTTTTCGGTCTCAGTCTATTCTTCTTTGGCCATAAGCATTTTGACTTGGTAGTCTTAGGGTAATTTGGCCCCTTGTTTGGCTAGTTCTAGGAAATATTTCTCCTTCTCCTCTAGAAGGAGGATCTCCATCATCTTGATAAGACCCTTGTTGGCTTTCACTGCATCTATGTCATTTTGGGTTATTACCTCATCTTCATTACTAAGAATATCATAAATGCTTGGGACTTGATCTTGTTGCTGATCATCTTGGTATTGGTCATGTGGAGGAGGATGATAGTGATATGGTTATCAATCACCTTGAGGTTTGTTTTGAGATTGGTATTGATTCTAATCATTTTGGGATTGATCATAATCTTGATCATTTCAAGAGTGATTAGGATGCTGGTTGTTTTGAGATTGCTCATGAGTTTGGCTATATTTTCCCTATTGGAAATCAAATGGATCTCCCATCTTGTAGGATTGGGCAATGAACGTAGATTCAGTAAAACAATATGGGCCATGCCGAAAGGGTGTGGCTAAGGTAACCTTTGGTGCTTTAATAGGATCAAGAGGTTTGATAGGTTCAAATGAGTCGATATCATTAGTAGGGTCAATAGGTTCAATAATAGGACTAGTCCAAGGAAGTGGCCTTCCAAGGTTATGAAACAATGAGTTATTTTAAAAGAATGAGTTGTCTTGTTCTTGAAATGATAAGTTAGGTTGTGCTTGAAGCAACATATTATAACACTCCTGGAACACTAGAGGTGATGATTGCGATGGGTTGTCTTTCAAAGTACTCAATGAAGAAGAACTTATGGATCCCTCACAATATTCAGATTGCATGACAAGTTTGGGATGATATATTTCCTAACTATGGGATCTACTTCTACCTTGTCCAGTACCAAAAATGGGGATAGTATTGCAACTTCTAGTCATAACATTAATAGATGAAAATGTAACAAGAGAGGACTTGGGATTATGCTAAAACTTTGTCTCTAGGACAACAAAAAAGGAGATATAAGAAAGGCTAGAACAACCAAGATGTGAAATGCACCCGACTAATGAACTACAACTGATTCAGAGCCTAATTGAAGAATCTGTGATTTAAGATCACTGAGCTAATTAATTAGATATGTAATATGATTGAATCGGTATTGTGTTGTCATTGATGTCAACTAAGTTTGATAGTACTTATCTTGTCAGTTACTATACCGAAACATCTATAATAAAGGAGTGAAAGAGATGAAGAAAAGAAATATCTACATGAGGAAGATGGATTTGATAGATGAGGATAGAGAATATATTTAGTAAATTGTTGATGAGTCTATGACTTCATGTTCTTGACTTCATTATTTTTTATTCATCTATAATGAGGAAAAGAGCTGAAAGACACAAAGCAATGTTGTCAGTTGATGAAGCACTTCAATATACACCGACAGAGTGTAGTGTATACTAAGCACTGTGTTAATCAAGCTTGTGTTCACCAACATATTTATTTGTTAATCAAGAAGAATAGAATGAACTAAATGATTATTTTAGCCAATAATATTGATGAGCTAGAAAGTGTATGATTTCGAGGTAACAAATAAAGTTTGTTACATAGATCGATGGCTGACAAAATTTAGAAAATATCTAAAGGATGAGAATCAAATGTGTTATTGACACAAGTGTCGAGGTATGTTTAAGAGGAAAAATCAACAAAGATGATTAAGCAGCAAAATCTGATGGAGCAGAAGAAAATGGTTTACATGTCTATATAAGAGATTGAAGATTTCACTACAAGGTGGTGATGCCAGAAGAGAAGAAAACTTTAGGATAATCATGTGAACAAGTTTTCATGCATTCTGATCATATTGGTTAAGGAGAACCCTACTGCAGAGAATTACCGAGCTACAAAGAGAGATTACTGACGGACAGTAAGTTGATATATTGTTGAAACAAAATTGTTACATTGATTAGAAAGATTCATATGAGCTAAATATTGATCTACAATCTACAATTGAAGTTGTAATAGATCAGATCACCTACTGTTACATATTTAACCATTATACATAGTCAAATCTCTTAACCAAGTGGACTAAGAAAGTCTTATTATGTATCATTCATAGAATGAAAATTGTTATCATGTCAACCCCAGAGTGACTATTGGTTGGATGATAACAGGTTGGTCTTAAATCCTCTAACCGACCTCACTTCAGAAGAGTGAATATTTTGGGTTGCCAGTCCCAGGTGGTTTTTCCCTTCACAGGGTTTCCACATTAAATCTCTTGTGTTATGTGTTGATTGTGATGTTAGTTTTGATGTCATGTTTACATGTTGCATATTTGATTTGATCAGTAACTGCTATAAGTTTTAGACTGGTAATTGGTAAATGCACAGATAGTTAAAGTATTTTGAGTTACCGAGAAGTAGAAATTGAAGTATTTATTTTTGGATTATACATTTTGTATTGGGACATTGATTAACTAATTCACCCCCCTCTCAATTATTCTAACACCTAGTATCAGAGCATTGGTTTCTTAGAGTAGAGTTTTAAGGACTTTAGTAAAAAAATCTCAAAATGTATAAGAGGGAAGTGCCAAAGCTAAACAAAGAGAACTTCACAGTATGGAAAAGCTGGATGAAGTTGCACATATCTAGAATTGAGAATGCTACACTAGAATTGATGAAGAATGGCTATATAGAACAGACACTTGGTCCCTTGAGACTTGACCAACTGAAAGACAGGCATGAACACAACATTACTATGATGGAGATTGTTGTTGCCTATATCGATGATGAATTTGAAGACATTAAAAGTTGCACTACTACAAAATCCATGTGGGATAAACTTTCTCAAGTTTACAGTGGAGATGCAAATGTTAAAAGAGCTAGAGAAGAGAGCTTCAGGGGCAGATTCAACTATATGAAGATGAAAGAAGGTGAGAACATCGTGCAATATACAAGAAGATTGAAAGAGGTAGTACATGCTATTAGAGCATCTAATGGAATCATCAGTCAAGAGATAGTTGTTAGAAAAATACTCAAAACCTTATTGTTGGTTTACGCAATCAGAATATCTACTATTCATTAGACAAGGTCTACATCTAGTAATGTATTTACACTTGACAATTTGATTGGTAAACTTACAACCTTTGAATTAAATAAATTTGATAACATTTTTGTACCATCTGTGGAATCCTCTTTCATGTCTTCTATGAACTATGACTTCATCTCCAACTTGAAATTCCTTATGCCTCCTTTTTTCATCTACCTTAACCTTATACTATGCATTTGTCTTGGTAATATGCTTCCTCACCTCCTCATGGATGTTCTTCAAATATTCTACAAAATCCCCTGCTTCAGCACTACTTATTTCTCCTTTATCTATCTTTCTCAATTTAGATGCATTTATGGGACTACTCCCATATACAAGTTGGAATGGTGATTTACCAGTGCTCCTGTTGACAAAATTATTGTATGTAAATTCTACCTGTGGTAAAATCAAATCCCATCCTGTTGGCTTATCTCCAACCAAACATCTTAGCAAATTTCCCAAACTCCTATTCACTACCTCCGTTTGTCCATTAGTTTGTGGATGATGTGATGAACTGAATTTCAAAAATGTCTTTAGCTTCTTCCACAATGTTTGCCAGAAATAGCCTACAAACTTGGTGTCTCGATCAGAAACTATGGTCTTTGGAAAACCATGTAGTCTCACTACTTCTCTGAAAAACAATTTTGATATATGAACAACATCATTAGTCTTCTTGCAGGGAATAAAATGTGCCATCTTTAAAAATCTATCAACCACCACAAAAATTAAATCATGTCCCCGTTGTGTCCTTAGTAAACCAAGAACAAAGTCCATATTGATATCCTCCCAAGGTTTCTCTGGTACAGGTAATGGATGATACAACCCTATATTCTACTTCATTCCTTTCACCATCTAACATACTCTGCAACTCTGTACAAACTTCTTGACATCTTGCTACAAATGTGACCAATAATAATTCTCACTAACCAAAGCAACGGTTTTATCCTGACCAAAATGTCCATCCAATCCTCTGCTATGCTTCTCCTTAATGAGATTCTCCCTCATAGAACTTCTTGGAATGCACAATTGACTCCCTCTAAATAGCATATCATCTTTAATGATGAAATCCAACCACTTCATTCTGTCTAGAATAACAAGTTCTTTACAAGCTTTCCAAGCTTCACCAAAATCAGGATCCTCTAGATAGAAATTCTTGAGTTCCTTGAACCCAACCACCTCAATCTACATCTTTGTCAGCAATAGTTTCCTTCTGCTAAGCACATCTACAACCTTTATAGACTTTCCACTCTTATGTTTCAAAATAAATCTATAACTCCGCAAAAACTCAACCCTTTTCAAATCCTTTGATTCAACTTTCCTTGACTATTCAAATATTGCAAAGCTTGATGATCAATATACAAAACAAACTCCTTAGGAAGTAGATAATGTCTCCACTTCTTCAATGCTTGAACTATAGCATAAAATTCCTAATCATAAACATAATATTTTCTCTTGGCATCATTTAACTTCTCACTGAAATAAGCAATAGATTTACCTTGTTGGCTCAAAACAACTCTTATTGTAGTACCACTAGCATCACAGTCTACTTGAAACACCTTATTAAAATTAGGAAGTGATAAAATAGGTTGTTCTGTAACCTTTTGTTTCAATAGTTTAAAACTCTTATCTGCCCCATTAGTCCACTTGAACTCTTTTCTATCCCCTCTCATTTTTTCAGTCAAGGGTTCACAAATATTGCTAAAAATTTTGATAAAATTTCTGTAAAAGCTAGCCAAAACATGAAAAGATCCTACCTTAGTAGCACTCCTTGGAGTAGGCCATTCAAGGATAGCTTGTACCTTCTCTATGTCTATTTTTAGACCTTATGTTGAAACTACAAATCCCAAATACACTAACTCTTTCCTCACAAAACTGTACTTCTTCAAATTAATCAACAATTTCTAATCTCTTAGCTTCTCAAACACCATACGAATATGCATCATATGTTCTACCAATGTCTAGCTAAAGATCAAAATATCATCTAGGTAAACAATGACAAACTTATCCAGAAATTCTTTTAGAACCTCATTTATGAGTTGCATGATAGTGCTGAGTGCATTGGTTAGCAAAAAAGGCATGACTAACCACTCATACAATCCTTCCTTTATCATGAAGGTAGTCTTCCATTCATCTCCTTCTCTGATCTGAATTTGGTGATATCCACTCTTCAGATCTATCTTTGAGAAATACATAGCTCTACTCAAACAGTCCATAATATCATCTATTCATGGCAATGGAAACTTGTACTTGATTGGGATCTTATTTATTGCTTTGGAATCTATACACATCCTCCACTCTCCATTCTTCTTTGGTGCTAATACTATTGGTATAGGACATGGACTCAGGCTCTCTCGAATAAATCCCTTCTGTAACAACTCATGCACTTGTCTGTTCAACTCTTCACTTTCTACTAGTGTCATTCTATGTGCTGCCTTGCTTGGCAAATTGGCTGCTGGAATCAAATCCATCTGATGAATGATCTTCCTTACTAGTGGTAATCCATCAGGTACATTATTAGATACAATATCCTGAAACTCATTCAAAAAATTTGCAACCTCTATACGTAAATCCTCTAATTCCTCTTTACCAGCTTTTGGAAATAAAGAAAAACACACATGCTCATGCCTCATACCATCTAGGAATTTTCTTCCATCAACAAAATTTATTCTTGCATTACCACATACCTTTTCTTCGGTCTCCTTCAATGGCTTTAGCTTATGTCGCACTCCATCCTTTGTCAGGGAATAGGTATTTGCATGACCATCATGTACAACACATCTATCAAATTGCCACGGTCTACCCAACAACATATGACATGCATCCATAGATATGATATCACATAGTACCTCATCTTGGTACCTGCTGATCTTGAACTTTATGAGGCACTGTTCATTGACCATGACCTTGTGGTCATCTTGTACCCAGGAAATCCGATATGGATGTGGGTGTTTCTATCTCTTGAGCTTCAACTTTCTCACCATCTCTTCTAACACCAAATTGGTAGTTCTTTCACTATCAATTATCACATCACAAGATTTACCCTCACACTTGCATCTAGTGTGAAATAGGCTCCTGCTTTGTTCAAGCTCATTCTCACCACTCAGCAGGACTCTTCTATTAATCAACATTTCTCCTCTTTCAACATCTTCAAAATTTGATGATCTGGGATCTTTATCTACATGTGCAACTCTAGCCTGGTCTTCATTCCTCCTATCCATCCTCCCTTGGTGTTGAGGACATTCAAATGCCCTATGACCTTCTTCTCCATAGTGAAAGCATGTTCCACGAAAGCCTCCTCTTCCTGAAGCTTGTCCTCTTCCTCTTCCTCTTTGATCTCTATTGTTTTGATCTTACAAATGATTGGAATTGTTTCCTCTCTAATTTTGACTACTACCGGCCTCATCCTTCTTTTTTGAATCTTCATTTCAGCCTCCATATGACCATCCACCAGATCATCGACCGTGACCTCTTCCATTTTGTCTGCTCTCAAACTTCTTGTTAAGCTTTTCCTCTACTTTTAGGGCAAACTAGTATGCCTCTTCAATAGTATTCATTTGAACCAGATTCAACTCCTCCTGAATGCTTGGCCTCAACCCATTAAGGTAACATAAAATTTTCTCCTTATCCACTTCTGCATGGCCTCTTCTGATGAGGATTCGATAGAACTCCTCTGTATACTCCTGAATAGATCATCCTACTTGCTTCAAACTTTGCATTTTCTTCAGTAGGTCAAGCTCATAGTCAACAGGGATGAACTGTCACTTCAATTTATCCACCATCCAGTCCCATCTTGTGATTTTATCCTTTCCTCTTGTATTTTGCTCCAATTGAATCTCTTGCCACCAGATCTTTGCATGAAGCTTTAGTCTAGCCTTCACAAATTTGACCCTATCAAGATCCTCAATAGCTTCATACTCAAAATATTCTTCACATTCATTGATCCAGTTGATCAATTCTTCTGGGTTAAGATTTCAAAAAAATGTCAGAACCTCGATCTTAGGTCTTTCCCAATCTTGGAAATGGCCTAGAAAAGCCTTTCTTCTTCTTGATTCAAAATTTCACCTTCTTCTTCTTGATCATCATTTCCTTCTTTGGCTTCATCCTCACTTTCATTTCTGACATTAAGATCCATTCCTCTGTGAATATCTTCTTGCAATGCTCACACTTGTCTCTAGATCGCTCTAACCTCAGCTATTACAACACCGTCTCTTCTGCCACATTCCATTAGTGGAAGCATTTTTGTGATGCATGTTGAAACCCTAACCACGGTCTTGGTGCAAACTGCCTCACAGTTGGTGATTTGTTTACACAGAAACCCTAACCCCCAGTCCTGGTGTAAACTCACTAACAATTAGTGATCTATTTACACACTCAGGAACTCCTTCTCTAATCCCACTTGATGAAGGGTGCTCCCCTTAATACCACAAACACATAACTGAAATAGAGAAACAACAACTATATGCAATAACAAAAAATTGGCTTCTTATTATCTCCAAAAATGTGGAATTACAAACTTTTAGAATTACAATATGCAAAGCAACATGGTCATTCCCTTACAATATTCTATAGGACAAAGCCTCGAATTAATATCTAGATCTACTACTTAGAACTATCCCCAACTACCTAAGACAACACTAATGACCTTTCTTATATAGGCAATTTCCACCATCTGAAAAGGTTCCAGAAATTTATCCCTTAAGGCCGACTATACATAGAATTATTTTATTTTTCAATTTATTACATCAAAGTCAGCTCAAAATAACTTTTGAAACCCGAATACAAATTTTGAAGAAAAAATATTTTCTGCCAATTCAACTGGCCCAACTTTCGGAGACCATAAGTCATCACCAGTTGACCCGATTAACTATTATAACCCCATTTTGAAAAGGCCACAAAGCGCTCTACAGGCTTGAATAACCCAAGCACTTGTCATCCAAATTTTTGACCTCAGTGAGAGCTTCTAAAGCCTTCAAAACTGAGTTCAAAGTTTCTGTAACCTGCTGCCAATAATGAAAATCTTCAATATCTTCAAAACTAGACCTAATCTAGCCATGAAACTTTATTGGCAGGCTGATATGATTGAGATGAACCTCCACATGTAAAATCAAAATGTTCCAAGATTTATGACCAACTTACTAAAAATAGCAAGTTTGCATAAATAGCAGCTCTACAAAAGATAGCCCTTATTGAATACAAAAACAAAAATATTTTTGGGTGATGCAAGATTTCTCTTACACCTAGGATGCTCCTGAATCAGACACCCAGGGTAATTTGAGAAGTTGCCCCATCACAACTCAGGTGTGCAGAGGAAAACCAAGATGGTTAAACTCCTCCTTTGTTAACCATGATGAATCTTCAATAGGTCATCCTTTAAATTTGACCAAATACTCTTTGTATGTCATGTTCCTTGTGCTTCTACCAACTTGACTATCTAGTATGTCTTCAATCTCCTTGATATCTGAACTGGTTGCTAGAATACTCCACTGTACTACTATAACCTCATCCTTAATAGCTCCCTCATGATACTCTGTCAAATATGAAATGTTAAATACTGGTGAAATATTCAGCTTAGTAGGCAATTTTTCCTCATATGCATTTCCTGAATCATTCTTTTTTAGTATCTTACATGGCCCAAACTTCTTCATTTTCAACTTGTTATATGTACCAACTGGAAATCACTCCTTCTGCAAATGAACCATAACTTCATCTCCAACTTTAAATTCCTTATGCCTCCTTTTCTCATCTACCTTAGCCTTATACTGCGCATTCATCTTGGTAATATGCTTCCTCACCTCCTCATGGATGTTCTTCAAATGTTCTACAAAATCCTCAGCTTCAGCACTACTTATTTTCCCTTTATCTATCTTTCTCAATTCAGATGCATTTTTGGGACTACTCCCATATACAATCTGGAATGATGATTTACTAGTGCTCCTTTAACAAAATTATTGTATGTAAATTCTTCCTGTGGTAAAATCAAATCCCATCCTATTGGCTTATCTCCAACCAAACATCTCAGCAAATTTTCCAAACTCCTATTCACCACCTCCATATGTCCATCAGTTTTTGGATGATGTGATGAACTGAATTTCAAATATGTCTTCATCTTCTTCCATAATGTTCACCAGAAATAGCCTACAAACTTGGTGTTTGGATTGGAAACTATGGTCTTTGGCAAACTATGTAGTCTCACTACTTCTCTGAAAAACAATTCTAAATATGAACAACATCATTAGTCTTCTTGCAGGGAATAAAATGTGCCATCTTTAAAAATCTGTCAACCACCACAAAAATTGAATCATGTCCCCACTATGTCCTTGGAAAACCAAAAAAAAAGTCCATACTGATATCCTCCCAAGGCTTCTATGGTAGAGGTAATGGATGATATAACCCTATAATCTACTTCACTCCTTTCACCATCTGACATACTGTCCAACTCTGTACAAACTTCTTCACATCTTACTGCAACTGTGGCCAATAATAATTCTCACTAACCAAAGCAAGGGTTTTATCTTGACCAAAATATCCAGCCAATCCTCCACTATGCTTCTCCATGATGAGATTCTCCCTCATAGAACTTCTTGGAATCCACAACTGACTCCCTCTAAATAGCATATCATCTTGAATGATGAAATCAAGCCACTTCATTCTATCTAGAGTAATCACATCACATCATTTACCCTCACACTTGCATCTAGTGGGAAACAGGCTCCTCCTTTGTTCAGGTTCATTCTCACCACTCAGCAGGACTCTTGTGTTAATCAACGGTTCTCCTCTTTCAGCATCTTTAGAATTTGATGATTTGACATCTTCATCTACATGTGCAACTCTAGCCTGGCCTTCCTTCCTCCTATCCATCCTTCCTTGGTGTTGAGGAAATTCAAATGCCCTATGACCTTCTTCTCCATAGTGAAAACATGTTCCACAAAATCCTCCTATTCCTGAACCTTGTCCTCTTCCTCTTCCTCTCTGATCTCTATTGTTTTGATCTTGGAAACAATTGAAATTGTTTCCTCTCTGATTTTGACTGCTACTGGCCTCATCCTTCTTTCTCAGATCTTCATATCAGCTTCCATATGACCATCCACCAGATTGTCCACTGTGACCTCTTCTATTTTGTCTACTCTCAAACATCTTGTTCATCTTTTCCTCTACTTTTAGCGCAAACTGGTATGCCTCTTCAATACTATTCATTCGAACCAGATTTAGCTCCTCTTGAATGCTCAGCCTCAACCCATTAAGGTAATGGGCGACTTTCTCCTTATCCACTTCTGCATGGCCTTTTCTAATGATGATTTGATAGAACTCCTCTATATAATCCTGAACAGATCATCCTGCTTGCTTCAAACTTTGTATTTTCTTCAATAGGTCAAACTCATAATCAACAGGGATGAACCGTCGCTTCAATTTATCAACCATCTGATCTCATCTTGTGATTTTATACTTTCCTCTTCAATTTCATTCCAATTGAATCTCTTGCCACCAGATCTTTTCATAAACCTTCAGTCTGGCCTTCGTGAATTTGACCCTATCAGGATCCTCAATATCTTCATATTCAAAATATTCTTCACATTCATTGATCTAGTTGATGAATTCTTCTGGGTTAACATTTATAGAAAATGTTGGAACCTCGATCTTAGGTCTTTTTCCGATCTTGGAAATGGCCTAGAAAAGACTTTCTTCTTCTTTATTCAAGATTTTTCCATCTTCTTCTTGATCATCATTTCCTAATTTGACTTCATCCTCACTTTCATTTCTGACATTAAGATCCATTCCTCTGCAAATCTCTTCTTGCAATGCTTGCACTTGTCTCTAGAGCACTCTAACCTCAGGTGTTACAACACTAGCTCTTCCACCACATTCTCTTTGTGTACGCATTTTCACAATGTGCACTAAAACCCTAACCATTGTCCTGGTGTAAACTGCCTCACAGTCGGCGATCTTTTTATATAGAAACCCTAACCCTCGGTCCTAGTGTAAACTGCCTCACAATCGGTGATCTGTTTACACACTCAGGAACTCCCTCTCTAATACCACTTGATAAAGGGTGCTCCCCTTAATACCACAAACACATAACAGAAATAGAGAAACAACAACAATCTGCAAGAACAGAAAATTGGCTTCTTATTATCTCCACAAATGTGGAATTACAAACTTTTAGAATTACAATATGCAAAGCCACATAGGCATTCCCTTACAATATTCTTTACAACAAAGCCTCAAATTAATATCTAGATCTACTACCCAGAATTGTCCCCAAACTACCTAAGACAACACTACAGACCTTTCTTATATAGGCAATTTCCACTGCCCGAGAAGGTTCCAGAAATTTAGCCCTTAAGGCCGACTATACATAGAATTATTTTATTTTTCAATTTATTACATCAAATTCAGCTCAAAATAACTTTTGAAACCCAAACAAAAATTTTGAAGGAAAATTATTTTCTGCCAATTCAGGTGGCCCGACTTCTGAACGCCATAAGTCATCACCAGTTGACCCGATTAACTATTATAACCCCATTTCAGAAAGGCCACGAAGCGCTCTACAGGCTTGACTAGCCAAAGCGCCTGTCATCCAAATTTCAACCTCATCCAGGGCCTCTAACACCTTCAAAACTGAGTTCAAAGTTTCTATGCCCTACTATCAATACGAAAAATCTTCAATATCTTCAAAACTAGAGCTGATCTAGCCATGAAACTTTACTGGCAGGTTGATATGACTGAGATGAACCTCCACATGTAAAATTAGAATATTCTAAGATTTATGACCAACTTACTAAAAATAGCAAGTTTCCATAAATAGCAGCTCTACACAAGATAGCCCTTTATTGAATACAAAAAATAGAAATATTTTTGGGTGATGCAAGATTTCTCTTACACCCAGGATGCTCCTGCATCAGACACCCAGGGTAATTTGAGAAGTGACCCCATCACAACTTAGGTGTGTAGAGAAAAACCATGATAGTTAATCTCCTCCTTTGTTAACCATGATGAATTTTCAATAGGTCATCCTTTCCATTTGACCAAATACTCTTTGTATGTCCTATTTCTTATGCTTCTGCCAACTCAACTATCAAGTATGTCTTCAATCTCCTTGATATTTGAACTGGTTGCTAGAATACTCCACTGTACTACTCTAACCTCATCTTCAACACCTCAGTCATGATACTCTATCAAATTTGAAATGTTAAATACTGGTGAAATATTCAGCTCAATAGGCGATTCTACCTCATATGCATTTCCTGAATCATGCTTCTTTAGTATCTTACATGGCCCAAACTTCTTCATTTTCAACTTGTTATATGTACCAACTAGAAATCACTCCTTCCACAAATAAAGCATGAATTCATCACCAACTTGAAATTCTTTATGCCTCCTTTTCTCATCTAACTTAGCCTTATACTATGCATTCATCTTGGTAATATGCTTCCTCACCTCCTGATGGATGTTCTTCAAATGTTCTACAAAATCCTCAGCTTCAGCACTACATATTTCTCCTTTATCTATCTTTCTCAATTCAGATGCATTTTTGGGACTACTCCCATATACAATCTGGAATAGTGATCTACCAGTGCTCCTATTGATAGAATTATTGTATGTAAATTCTACCTGTGGTAAAATCAAATCCCATTTTGTTGGCTTATCTTCAACTAAACATCTCAACAAATTTTCCAAACTCCTATTCACCACCTCTGTTTGTCCATCAGTCTATGAATGATGTGATGAACTAAATTTCAAATCTATCTTCAACTTCTTCCACAATGTTCACTAGAAGTAGCCTACAAACTTGGTGTCTCGATCGGAAACTATGGTCTTTGGCAAACCATGTAGTCTCACTACTTCTCTAAAAAACAATTTTTCTATATGAACAACATCATTAGTCTTGTTGCATAGAATAAAATGTGGCATCTTTAAAAATTTGTCAACCACCACAAAAATTGAATCATGTCCCCGCTGTGTCCTTGGTAAACCAAGAACAAACTCCATACTAATATCCTCCCAAGGCTTCTCTAGTATAGGTAATGGATGATACAACCCTGTATTCTACTTCAGTCATTTCACCATCTGACATACTCTGCAACTCTGTACAAACTTCTTGATATCTTACTACAACTATGGCCAATAATAATTCTCACTAACCAAGGCAAGGGTTTTATCCCGACCAAAATATCCAACCAATCATCTGCTATGCTTCTCCTTGATGAGATTTTTCCTCATAGAACTTCTTGGAATGCACAACTGACTCCCTCTGAATAGCATATCATCCCGAATGATGAAATTCAGCCACTTCATTCTATCTAGAGTAACAGGTTCTTTACAAGCTTTCTAAGCTTCACCAAAATCAGGATCTTTTGGATAAAAATTCTTGAGTTCCTTGAACCCAACCACCTCAATTTGCATCTGTATTAGCAATAGTTTTCTTCTACTAAGCACACCTACAACCATGTTAGACTTTCCACTCTTATGTTTCAAAAGAAATGTATAACTCTGCAAAAACTCAACCCATTTCGAATGCCTTTGATTCAACTTTTCTTGACTATTCAAATATTTCAAAGGTTGATGATTAGTATACAAAACAAAATCCTTAGGAAGTAGATAATGTCTCCCCTTCTTCAATGCTTGAACTATAGCATAAAATTCTTGATCATAAATAAAATATTTTCCCTTGGCATCATTTAACTTCTCACTGAAATAATCAATAGGTTTAACTTCTTGGCTCATAACAGCTCCTATTGTAGTACCACTAGCATCACAATCTACTTGAAACAACTTATTAAAATTAGGAAGTGCTAAAATAGGTTGTTTTGTAACCTTTTGTTTCAATAGTTTAAAACTCTTATCTGCCCCATTAGTCCACTTGAACTCTTTTCTATCCTCTCTCATTGTTTCAGTCAAGGGTCCACAAATACTACTAAAATTTATGATAAAATTTCTTTAAAAGCTAGCCAAACCATGAAAAGATCTTACCTTAGTAGCACTCATTGCAGTAGGCCATTCAAGGATAGCCTATACCTTCTCTAGGTCCATTTTTAGACCTTCTGTTGAAATTACAAATCTCAAATACACTAACTCTTTCTTCACAAAACTGCACTTCTTCAAATTAATCAACAATTTCTCATCTCTCAACTTCTCAAAGTCCATACAAATATGCATCATATGTTCCTCCAATGTCTTGCTAAAGATCAAAATATCATCTAGATAAACAATGACAAACTTACCTAGAAATTCTTTTAGAACCTTGTTCATGAGCCCCATGAAAGTGCTCGGTGCATTGGTTAGCCCAAAGGGCATGACTAACCACTCATATAGTCCTTCCTTTATCTTGAAGGAAGTCTTCTATTCATCTCCTTCTCTGAACTGAATCTGGTGATATCCAATCTTCAGATCTATCTTTGAGAAATACATAGCTCTACTCAAACAGTGCATAATATCATCCATTCGTGGTAATGGAAACCTGTACTTGATTGTGATCTTATTTATTGCTCTAGAATCTATACACATCATCCACTCTCCATTCTTATTTGGTGCTAATACTGCTGGTACAACACATGGACTCAGGCTCTCTTGAATCAATCCCTTCTGTAACAACTCATGCACTTGACTATTGAACTCTTCACTTTCTGTTGGTGTCATTCTGTGTGCTGCATTGTTTGGCAAATTGGCTCCTAGAATCAAATCTATCTGATGACTGATCTTCCTTACTAGTTGTAATCTATCAGGTAAATTATCAAATACAATATGTTGAAACTCATTCAACAAATCTACAACCTTTATAGGTACATCCTCTAGTTCCTCTTTACCAACTTTTGGAAATAAAGAAAAACACACGTACTCATGCCTCATAGCATCTAGGAATTTTCTTCCATCAACATAAGTTATTCTTGCATTACCACATACCTTTTCTCCTTCAATGGCTTTAGCTTATGTCACACTCCATCCTTTGTCAGGGAATAGGTATTTGCACAACCATCATGTACAACACATCTGTCAAATTCCCCTAGTCTACCCAACAACATATGACATGCATTTATAGATATGATATCACATACTACCTCATCTTGGTATCCGCCGATCTTGAACTTTATCAGACACTATTCACTAACCATGACCTTGTGGTCATCCTACACCCAGGCAATCCGATATGGATGTGGGTGTTTCTGTCTCTTGAGCTTCAACTTTGTCACCACCTCTTTTGACACAAAATTGTCAGTGCTTCCACTATCAATAATCACATCATAGTATTTACCCTCACACTTGCATCTAGTGCGAAACAGACTCCTCCTTTGTTCAGGTTCATTCTCACCACTTAGTAGGACTTTTCTGTTAATCAGTGGTTCTCCTCTTTCAGGATCTTCAGAATTTGATGATCTGGCATCATCATCTACATGTGCAACATTGGCCTAGCCTTTATTCTTGCTATCCATCCTTCCTTAGTTTTGAGGACATTCAAATGCCCTATGACCTTCTCCATAGTGAAAAGATGTTCCACATAAGCCTCCTCTTCCTGAAGCTTGTCCTCTTCCTCTTCCTCTTTGATCTCTATTGTTTTGATCTTGGAAATGATTGGAATTGTTTCCTCTCTAATTTTTTTACTGCTACTGGCATCGTCCTTCTTTCTCGGATCTTCATTTCATCCTCCATATGACTGTCCACCAGAACGTGCACCGTGACTTCTTCCATTTTGTCTACTCTCGAACTTCTTGTTCAGATTTTCCTCTACTTTTAGGGCAAACTGGTATGCCTCTTCAATACTATTCATTCAAACTAGATTTAGCTCATCTTGAATGCTCAGCCTCAACCCATTAAGGTAATGGGAAACTTTCTCCTTATCCACTTCTGCATGGCCTCTGCTAATGACGATTCGATAGAACTCCTTTGTATACTCCTGAACAGATCATCCTACTTGCTTCAAACTTTGTTTTTTCTTCAGTAGATCAAACTCATAATCAACAGGGATGAACTGTCACTTCAATTTATCCACCATCTGATCCCATCTTGTGATTTTATCCTTTCCTTTTCTATTTCACTCCAATTGAATCTCTTGCCACCAGATCTTTGCATAAACCTTCAGTCTGGCTTTTGTGAATTTAACCCTATTAGGATCCTCAATATCTTCATACTCAAAATATTCTTCACATTCATTGATCCAGTCGATCAATTCTTTTGGGTTAAGATTTTTTAAAAATGTTGGAACCTCGATCTTTGGTCTTTTCTCGATCTTGGAAATGGCCCAGAAATGCCTTTCTTCTTCTTAATCATCATTTCTTTCTTTGACTTCATCCTCACTTTCATTTCTGACATTAAGATCCATTCCTCTGCAAATCTCCTCTTGCAATGCTTGCACTTGTCTCTAGAGTGCTCTAACCTCAGGTGTTACAACACTAGCTCTTCTAGCACATTCCCTTCATGGAGGCATTTTCACAATGTGTGCTGAAACCCTATCCATGGTCCTGGTGCAAAATGTCTCACAGTCAACGATCTATTTACACAGAAAACCTAAGCCCCGGTCTTGGTGTAAATTGCCTCACAATCGGCGATTTGTTTACACACTTAGGAACTCCTACTCTGATACCACTTGATGAAGGGTGCTCCCCTTAATACGACAAACACATAATAGAAATAGAGAAACAACAACAATATGTAAGAACAAAAAATTGGGTTCTTATTATCTCCACAAATGTGGAATTACAAACTTTTAGAATTACAATATGCAAAGCCACATGGGCATTCCCTTACAATATTCTATAGGACAAAGCCTCGAATTAATATCTAGATCTACTACCTAGAATTGTCCCCAAACTACCTAAGACAACACTATAGACCTTTCTTATATATGCAATTTCCATCACCCGAGAAAGTTCCATAAATTTAGCCCTTAAGGCAGACTATACATAGAATTATTTTATTTTTCAATTTATTACATCAAAGTCAGCTCAAAATAACTTTTGAAACCCGAACAAAAATTTTGAAGGAAAATTATTTTCTGCCAATTCAGGTGGCCTGACTTTCATAGACCATAAGTCATCACTAGTTGACCTGATTAACTATTATAACCCCATTTTGAAAAGGCCACAAAGAGCTCTATAGGCTTGACTATCCCAAGCGCCTATCACCCAAATTTTTGACCTCATCCAGGGCTTCTAAATCTTTCAAAACTGATTTCAAAGTTTTTGTACCCTACTGTCAATACCAAAAATCTTCAATATCTTCAAAACTAGAGCTGATCTACCTATGAAACTTTAGTACCAGGATGATATGACTGAGATGAACCTCCACATGTAAAATCAAAACATTCTGAGATTTATGACCAGCTTATTAGAAATAGAAAGTTTCCATAAATAGAAGCTCTGCACAAGATAGCCCTTATTAAATATAAAAAATAGAAATATTTTTGGGTGATACAAGATTTCTCTTACACCCAGGATGCTCCTGCATTAGACACCCAGGGTAATTTGAGAAGTGACCCCATCACAACTCAGGTGTGCAGAGGAAAACTAAGATGGTTAATCTCCTCCTTTGTTAACCATGATGAATCTTCAATAGGTCATCCTTTCCATTTGACCAAATACTCTTCGTATGTCCTATTCCTTGTGCTTCTACCAGCTCGATTATCAAGTATGTCTTCAATCTCCTTGATATCTAAACTGGTTCATGGAATACTCCACTGCACTACTCTAACCTCATTTTCAACACCTTGGTCATGATATACTATCAAATCTGAAATGTTAAATATAGGTGAAATATTCAGCTCAGTAGGCAATTCTACCTCATATGGATTTCCTGAATCATGCTTCTTCAGTATCTTACATGGCCCAAACTTTTTCATTTTCAACTTGTTATATGTACCAACCAGAAATCACTCCTTCTACAATTGAACCATGACTTCATCTCCAACTTAAAATTCCTTATGTCTCCTTTTCTCATCTACCTTAGCCTTATACTGTGCATTCATCTTGGTAATATGCTTCCTTACCTCCTCATGGATGTTCTTCAAATGTTCTACAAAATCTTTAGCTTCAACACTACTTATTTCTCCTTAATCTATCTTTCTCAATTCAGATGCATTTCTGGGACTACTCCCATATACAATCTGGAATGGTGATTTACCAGTGCTCCTATTGAAAGAATTATTGTATGCAAATTCTGCTTGTGGTAAAATCAAATCCCCATCCTGTTGGCTTATCTCCAACCTAACATCTCAACAAATTTTCCAAACTCCTATTCACCACCTCCATTTGTCCATCAGTCTATGAATGATGTGATGAATTAAATTTGAAATCTGTCTTCAGCTTCTTCGACAATGTTCGCCAAAAATAGCCTACAAACTTGGTGTCTCAATCAGAAACTATGGTCCTTTGTATACCATGTAGTCTTACTACTCTAAAAAATAATTTTCCTATATGAAAAACATCATTAGTCTTCTTGGAGGGAATAAAATGTGCCATCTTTGAAAATTTGTCAACGACCACAAAAATTTAATCATGTCCCCACTATGTCCTTGGTAAACCAAGAACAATGTCCATACTGACATCCTCCAAAGGCTTCTCTAGTACAAGTAATGGATGATACAGCCATGTATTTTGCTTCACTCCTTTCACCATCTGACATACTCTGCAACTCTGTACAAAATTTTTGATATCTTGCTACAACTGTGGCCAATAATAATTCTCACTAACCAAAGCAAGGGTTTTATCTCGACCAAAATGTCCAACCAATCTTCCGCTATGCTTCTCCTTGATGAGATTCTCCCTCATAGAACTTTTTAGAATGCACAACTGACTCCCTTTAAATACCATATCATCCCGAATGATGAAATTCAGCCACTTCGCTCTATCTAGAGTAACAGGTTCTTCACAAGCTTTCCAAGCTTCACCAAAATTAGCATCCTTTGGATAAAAATTATTGAGTTCCTTGAACCCAACCACCTCAATTTGCATCTCTGTCAGCAATAGTTGCCTTCTGCTAAGTGCATCTGCAACCCTGTTAGGCTTTCCACTCCTATGTTTCAAAACAAATGTATAACTCTACAAAAACTTAACCCATTTCAAATGCCTTTGATTCAACTTTCCTTGACTATTCAAATATTAGAAAGCTTGATGATCAGTATACAAAAGAAACTCCTTAGGAAGATGATAATGTCTCCACTTCTTCAATGCTTGAACTATAGCATAAAATTTCTGATCATAAATAGAATATTTTCTCTTGGTATCATTTAACTTCTCACTAAAATAAGCAATAGGTTTAACTTCTTGGCTCATAACAACTTCTATTGCATTACCACTAGCATCACAGTCTACTTGAAACACCTTATTAAAATTAGGAAGTGCCAAAATAAGTTGTTCTGTAACCTTTTTTTTCAATAGTTTAAAACTTTTATCTGCCCCATTAGTCCACTTGAACTCTTTTCTATCCCCTCTTATTGTTTTAGTCAAGGGTCTAGAAATACTGCTAAAATTTTGGATAAACTTTTTGTAAAAGCTAGGCAAAACATGAAAAGATCTTACCTCAGTAGCACTCCTTGGAGTAGGCCATTTAAGGATAGTCTGTACCTTCTCTGGGTCCATTTTTAGACTTTCTGTTGAAACTAAAAATCTAAAATACACTAACTCTTTCTTTACAAAACTGCACTTCTTCAAATTAATCAACAATTTTTCATCTCTCAGCTTCTCAAACACCATACGAATATGTATCATATGTTCCTCCAATGTCTTGCTAAAGATCAAAATATCATCTAGGTAAACAATTAGAAACTTACCTAGAAATTCTTTCAGAACCTCATTCATGAGCCGCATGAAAGTGCTCGGTGCATTGGTTAGCCCAAAAAGCATGACTAACCACTCATATAGTCCTTCCTTTGTCTTGAAGGCAGTCTTCCATTCATCTCCTTCTCTGATATGAATCTTGTGATATCCACTTTTCAAATCTATTTTTGATAAATACATAGCTCCACTCTTCAGATCTATTTTTGATTGTGATCTTATTTATTGCTCTAGAATCTGTACACATCCTCCTCTCTCCATTCTTCTTTGGTACTAATACCACTAGTATAGCACATGGACTCAGGCTCTCCCAAATCAATCCCTTCTGTAACAACTCATGCACTTGTCTATTCAACTCTTCACTTTCTACTGGTGTCATTCTGCGTGCTGCCTTGTTTGGCAAACTGGCTACTAGAATCAAATCCATCTGATGACTGATCTTCCTTACCGGTGGTAATCCATCAGGTATATTATCAGATACAATATCCTGAAACTCATTTAACAAATCTGCAACCTCTATAGGTACATCCTCTACTTCCTTTTTACCAACTTTTGGAAATAAAGAAAAACACACGTTCTCATGCCTCATACCATCTAGGAATTTTCTTCCATCAAAAAAATTTATTCTTGCATTACCACATACCTTTTCTTTAGTCTCCTTCAATGGCTTTAGCTTATGTCGCACTCCATCCTTTGTTAGGGAATAGGTATTTGCACGACCATTGTGTATAGCACATCTATCAAATTGCCAGAGTCCTACCCAACAACATATGACATGAATCCATAGATATGATATCACATAGTACCTCATCTTGGTACCCATGATTCTTGAACTTTACCAGGCATTGTTCACTGACCATGACCTTGTGGTCATCCTGCACCCAGGCAATCCGGTATGGATATGGGTGTTTTTGTCTTTTGAGCTTCAAGTTTGTCACCATCTCTTCTGACACCAAATTGTCAGTGCTTCCACTATCAATAATCATATCATAGCATTTACCCTTGCACTTGCATCTAGTGTGAAACAAGCTCCTCCTTTGTTCAGGTTCATTCTCACCACTCATCATGACTCTTCTGTTAATCAATGTTTTTCCTCTTTTAGCATCTTCAAAATTTGATGATCTGGCATCTTCATCTACATGTGCAACTTTGGCCTGGCCTTCATTTTTCCTATTCATCCTTCCTTGGTGTTGAGAACATTCAAATGCCCTATGACCTTCTCCATAGTGAAAACATGTTTCACGGAAGCCTCCTCTTCCTGAACTTTGTCCTCTTCCTCTTCCTCTCTGATCTCTATTGTTTTGATCTTGGAAATAATTGAAATATTTTCTTCTCTAATTTTGACTACTACCAGCCTTGTCCTTTTTCAGATCTTCATTTCGGCCTCCATATGACCGTCCACCAGATCGTCCACCGTGCCCTCTTCCATTTTGTTTGCTCTCAAACTTCTTGTTCACCTTTTCCTCTACTTTTAGGGAAAACTGGTATGCCTCTTCAATACTATTCATTTAAACTAGATTTAGCTCCTCCTGAATGCTTAGCCTCAACCCATTAAGGTAACAGGCAACTTTCTCCTTATCCACTTCTACATGGCCTATTCTGATGAGGATTCGATAGAACTCCTCTGTATACTCCTGAACATATCATCTTGCTTGCTTCAAACTTTGCATTTTCTTCAGTAGGTCAAGCTCATAATCAACGAAGATGAACTGTCGCTTCAATTTATCCACCATAAAATCTCATCTTGTGATTTTATCCTTTCCTCTTCTATTTCGCTCCAATTGAATCTCTTGCCACCAGAGCTTTGCATGACCCTTCAGTCTTGCCTTCGTGAATTTGACCCTATCAGGATCCTCAATATTTTCATACTATAAATATTCTTCACATTCATTGATCCAGTCGATCAATTCTTCTTGGTTAAGATTTTCAGAAAATGTTAGAACCTTGATCTTAGGTCTTTTCTTGATCTTGGAAATGGCCTAGAAAAGCCTTTCTTCTTCTTGATTCAAAATTTCACCTTCTTCTTCTTGATCATCATTTCTTTCTTCGGCTTCAGCCTCACTTTCATTTCTGACATTAAGATCCTTTCCTCTATGAATATCTTCTTGCAATGCTCGCACTTGTCTCTGGAGCACTCTAACCTTAGGTGTTACAACAATAGCTCTTCCACCACATTCCCTTTGTGGAGGCTTTTTTGTGATGCGTGCTGAAACCGTAACCACGGTCCTAGTGCAAACTACCTCACAGTCGGTGATCTGTTTACATAGAAACCCTAACCCCGAGTCCTGGTGAAAATTTCTTCATAATCGGCGATCTATTTACACACTCAAGAAATCCTACTCTAATACCACTTGATGAAGGGTGCTCCCCTTAATACCACAAACACATAATAGAAATAGAGAAACAACAACAATATGCAAGAATAGAAAATTGGCTTCTTATTATCTCCACAAATGTGGAATTACAAACTTTCAGAATTACAATATGCAAAGCCACATAGGCATTCCCTTACAATATTCTATAGGACAAAGCCTTGAATTAATATCCAGAGCTACTACCTAGAACTATCCCCAAGCTGCCTAAGACAACACTATAGACCTTTCTTATATAGGCAATTTCCACTGCCCAAGAATGTTCCAGAAATTTAGCCCTTAAGGCTGACTATACAAAGAATTTTATTTTTTTTCAATTTATTACACCAAAGTCAGCTCAAAATAAATTTTGAAACCCGAACAAAAATTTTGAAGGAAAATTATTTTCTGCCAATTCAGGTGGCCTGACTTCCGGAGACCATAAGTCATCACCAATTGACCCAACTAACTATTATAACCCCATTTCGGAAAGGCCACGAAGTGCTCTAGAGGCTTGACTAGCCCAAGTGCTTGTCACCTAAATTTTTGACCTCATCCAAGGCCTCTAAATCTTTCAAAATTGAATTCAAAGTTTCTGTACCCTACTACAAATACCGAAAATCTTCAATATCTTCAAAACTAGACCTGATCTAGCCATGAAACTTTACTGGCAGGCTGATATGACTGAGATGAACCTCCACATGTAAAATCAGAACATTTCAAGATTTATGACCAACTTACTAAAAATAGCAAGTTTCTATAAATAGCATCTCTGCACAAGATATCCCTTATTGAATACAAAAACAAAAATATTTTTGGGTGATGCAAGATTGCTCTTACGCCTAGGATGCTCCTGCATCATTATCTCTAATGAATTTACTAATTTTTGTAATGAGCATGGTATTAAAAGATAGGTCTCTATGTCGAGGACACCTCAATATAATGGGATTGCTGAAAGAAGGAACATGTCAATAGTTGACTGTGCTAGGACATTGATGCTGAAAAAGAATGCTGCTCAGACATACTAGGGGGAAGCTGTCAGTACAATAGTTTATGTACTAAACCGAGTGTAATTAAAGGACACCAACAAGACACCCTATGAGTTGTGGTTTGGATACAGACCAACTATAAGCTATTTCAAAAATTTTGGAAGAAAATGTTTTATTCTGAAAGATGAGAGAAATGGTAAATTTGACTCAAAAGGTGATGAAGGAATATTTCTAGGACATTCTAGTAAAAGCAAAGCATACAAGTTTCTGAATAAAACTACTAATAAAATGATTGAGAGCACTAATGTTCGAGTTGATGAAAAGAACATAAAGGAAAGTACAAAAGAATCAGAAGACTATCGTAGATTCACTTACATTGAACACCCAGACTATCTACCAAAGCTTCAACTTGTGATAACCGGTTAGCAAGAAAACAATAACAAACAATAGGAAAGAGAAACCAACGAGCTGAATGACCTTACTGAGCAAGAAAATGAACCTGCACAGGATGACCAAGAAAGAAGAGATAGAGTACTAGAGAGTTTTGTCAGAAGACACCATCCTAAATCACAAATCATTGGAGACAAACAAGCTGGCATGCAGACAAGGAGCAAAGCAAGACAAGGTACATGTCTAGTTTGTGATTATGAACTGAAAAATGTGAAAGTCGCATTAGAGAATGATGAATGGGTTAATGCAATGAAAGAATAAATAGAGCAGATAGAAAAGAACAAAACCTGGACCTTAGTACCCTGACCTAAAGATAAGAATGTTATCAGTACTAAGTGGATATTCAGGAACAAGAAAAATGAGAATGGAGAAGTGATAAGAAATAAAGCTAGATTGGTATGCAAAGGATATGCACAGGAGGGAGGCATAGACTATGGTAAAACCTTTGCACCTATTGCTATATTGGAAGGAGTTAGAATGCTACTTGCATATGCTACACATAAGAAATTCAAAGTATATCAAATGGATGTTAAGTCAGTGTTTCTGAATGGAATACTTGAAGAAGAAGTCTACATAGAACAACCTGAAGAGTTTGTTGATCCAGAAAAGAAAGACATGGTATGTAGACTACATAAAGCTTTATATGGTTTGAAGCAAGCACTGAGAGCTTGGTATGAGAGGCTACATACTTATCTATTAAGTATATTATTTGTAAGAACAAGTGAGAACAACAATCTGTATATAAAAGGAGATACTGATGATACAATTCTTATTGCTGAGATATTTGTGGATGATATCATATTTGGAGCTCAAGATAAAATAAGTAAAGCCTTTGCTGATGATATGAGGAATGAATTTGAGATGTCTATGTTCGGAGAGATTAATTTCTTTCTTGGACTACAAGTGATTCAGCAGAGTGATGGGATATTTATCACACAGTCTAAATACATAAAAGAAGTATTGAAAACATTTGGCATGGAAGATGATAAACCTATGGGAACACCGATGGCTACTAGTTGAAAATTGACTAAGGAAGATGAAACTACAGAGGTAAACCAGACACTATACCAATCAATGATTGGTAAGTTAATGTATGTAGTTCATAGTAGACTAGACATAGCACATGTTGTGGGAATAGTTGCTAGATCTTTTGCTAATCCTAGAGAATCACACATGATTGCTATGAAAAGAATCTTAAGATACCTGAAGAAAATAGAGGACTATGGATTGTGGTATCCTAAGGAAGGCAAGTTTTAACTCAGAATCTATACGGATGTTGATTGGGCTGGAAATGTGGATGATAGAAAAAGCACCACTGAAAGAGAATTCTTCTTTGGTTAAAGACTTGTTACCTGGACAAGTAAGAAGCAGGCTTACATTTCTCAGTCTATAACTAAAGTAGAGTATGTTGCTGTTGCTACAAACTGTTCAAACATTTCATATATTAAACAAGTTCTGGAAGGTATGAATGAGATAATTGTTGAGCCAGTGATTATATACTATGATAACACCAGTGCAATTAATATTTCAAAGAATCTAGTGATGCATTCTAAGACAAAGCATATATCAATTAAATATCACTACTTGAGAGAACAAGTATAGGAGAAGCAAGTTAAGCTAGAGTTTGTTACATCAAAAGAAAAACTTGCAGATATCTTTACAAAATCTCTTTCGAAGGACACATTTGAGTACTTGAGGACTAGACTTGGGGTTTGTCCCCTATCTACTAGTCACTAAGGTGATACAGATGTTGCATTAACCTAATCTTATCAGAAGATCATACATGTTGATGCAACATAGCTCACACTTTGGATCATGTCTAAGGTTGTGAAAGGTACTGGAATAGAATGGCATATCAGTATATAGAGACATAGAGTATAAATTGGACAATAGAGAGTTACTTGGATACTAAAGAGTTGTTTGTTTATTTTGTTTCTTTGGCATTGTTGTCAAAGGGAGAGATAAACAATATGAAAGAAAGGGAGAGATAATCTGAATATGCACTGATGAGAACTATCTGAGAGAGAGACAAATTGAAGAAAGGGAGAGCATTGAAGATCAATTACTGACTAAGCTATATTTTATAATGCTATTGAGTAACGTAGTGATTAAACATATTAAGCTAGGGAGATCTTGGACAACATTTGTTCACAGAGTTGTAGAATACATGTTTGGTATGTGTATGGTATATTTCATATTACTTGAGTTGCCATCAATGCCAAAGGGAGAGATTGATGAACTACAACTAATTTAGAACCTGATTGAAGAATTTGTGATTTAAGATCACCAAGCTGATTAATTAGATTTGTAATATGATTAAATTAGTATTGTGTTGTCATTGATGTCAACTAAGTTTGAAAATACTTATCTTGTAGGTTACTATACTGAAACATCTGTAGTAAAGGAGTGAAAGAGATGAAGAACAAAAATATCTACATGAGGAAGATGGATTTGACAGATGAGGATAGAGAATACATTGAGTAGCTTGTTGATTAGTCTATGACTTCATATTATTGACTTGATTATGTTTTATTCATCTATAATGAGGAAAAGAGATGAAAGACACAAAGTAGTGTTGTCGGTTGATGAAGCACTTTAGTATACACCGATGGAGTGTAGTGTATACTGAGCACAGTGTTAACCGAGCTTGTGTTCACTGACGCATTTCTTTGTTAACCAAGAAGAACAGAATGAACTAAATGATTAGTTTAGCCGATAAGATTGATGAACTAGAAAGTGTATGATTTCAAGGTAACAGATAAAGTTTGTTACACAGATCAACGACTGACAAAATTTAGAAAAGATCTAAAGGATGAGAATCAAACGTGTTATTGACACAAGTGCCGAGGTATGTTTAAGAGGAAAAATCAATGAAGATGATTAAGAAAAAAAATATGACGGAGCAGAAGAAAATGGTTTACATGTCTATATAAGAGACTGGAGATTTCACTACAAGGTGGTGATGCCGGAAGAGAAGAAAATTGTAGGATAATTGTGTGAATAAGTTTTCATGCATTTTGATCATACTAGTTAAGGAGAACCCTACCACATAACATTACTGAGCTACAAAGAGTGATTACAGACAGATAATAAGTTGATATATTGTTGAAACAAAATTGTTACATTGATCAGAAAGATTTATATGAGCTGAATATTGATCTGTAATCTGTAATTGAAGTTGTAATAGATTAGATTACCTACTTTTACATATTTAACCATTGTACATAGTCAAATCTCTTAACCGAGTGGACCAAGAAAGTCTTATTATGTATCATTCATAGAATGAACATTGTTATCCTGTCAACCCTAGAGTGACTGTTGGTTGGATGATAATGGTTGGTTTTAAATCCTCTTACAAGGTCACACCTAACAGTGTGTTTGTAACCTTTAATAGGGTTGGCTCTTCATCGACCTCACTTTAGAAGAGTGAATATTTTGGGTTGCCGGTCCCAGATGGTTTTTTCCTTCACACGGTTTCCACGTTAAATCTCTTGTGTTATGTATTGATTGTGATGTTAGTTTTCATGTCATGTTTACATGTTTCATATTTGATTTGATTGGTAACTGCTATAAGTTTTAGACTGGTAATCGGTAAATGCACAGACAGTAAAAGTATTTTGAGTTACCGAGCAGCAGAAATTGAAGTATTTATTTTTGGATTATACATTTTGTATTGGGACACCAATTAACTAATTCACCCCCCTCTCAATTATTCTAACACTGACATGAATCATCAAGAGAATGGCTACAATAGTCTAGATGTCACTATCATGTCGCAAGGTACAAAAGCACAAAAAGGTGAGAAAAATAACAGGGAGACAATATGAGTTTAAGCATTAATCATTTGGTGCGTAGCTTGAGACACTCAATTTTAGATAGTGGATGATAGGAAAACATGCAAACAGACCTCAGACAAAAATCAGACTAGGCAAAAAGTTCACCAGTCAATGGGAACTAACTCACTGTTTTGAAAACTAGGGTACAGGTTCACATGATAAAGTGTTGGGCCGCATGATAAAATGTCAAACTTCATGAGAGAGAATGAAATCTCATGTGAGGAAGTTCTCTAGAAAGTGAAATTTCATACAGGAAAGAACCAAAATTTGACAATTCGACATAGTTTTCGAGGTAAAAAGTCAAGTTTCGAGACACAGCCTGAACTGTTCTCTGACAGAATTTCTAGTTTTCAAATAGTTTGAAGGACAATTTGAATCAACAATCTCAGTTTGAATGTTGTAAGCAATTGTTAACAAGCATGAAGTTTTAGATCAAGCAATATTGATGCAATAAGTAGTCGCAAATAGTTCATCCAAGGACAAAGCAACTTGGAAAAATCATGGGAGTCTTTGTTTAATCATGATGGATAGTTTAAGACTTGAAACAATAACTTAGTTATCCCTACAAAAAAAATGGTAGAGAAGACAAAATTTGTGCCTCACAGCTTATGTGCATGCGTTCACCTCACACAGCCATGTCACCCCCTAGATGGTGCCCGTGTTTTTTGGTGTTTCCAAGGACTTAATAGTATACGTTCAAAGGTTACCATTGAACCAGGGGCCAGTGTCATATACCACCTTCAAACATCCAGGTGCATGCCTATGGTGAGAATCTAGGGGAGAGATTCTTCCCCCTCCCTGTGCAAAGATTATGTCTCCTTTCGTAGGTGATCCAGGTAGGCATCTAACTAAGAAATTTTTTAGTAGGATTCCATTCACACTAACCTTTAGTGCCCCCAATATCTTATAGGGTTGAGGCCTTGCAGCCACACCAACACCCAAAATTCATACACCCCCATAAGCAGGGCTAGGAGCGGCACCACTCAGTATAATAGACGGAGCTTTCTCAAGATGATAGTCAAAATCAAGAGAAAGAAGCTAACATGGCTTTGGAGTCTTTAGAGTCAACAAATAATTTGTTATTATAGTGAGGTGGGAACATGGGAAATAGGTGTGTACTCACTTGGGTCATTCCCAGAGGTTCAACTTCTGACAGGCCCTCTAAAGGTGACACAACTTGGCTTGGATTCAAGGATCAGATTTTTTGATTCTCTCAAAGAGAGAAGAGCATACTTCTCTACCTCTTCACCTTTCCCAAACATGCAAGACATATTCATCACTGAGCTATTTCCTCCTTAACCAATCCATAAGATTTTTGGTTTTTGGTTCTCTCAAGGAGAGAAGATCATAATCCCCTAACAAGTAGACATGCCAAAGATTCACTACCTTTCCTTGCTTTCCTAGTTATATATCATGCTAGCAAGATCTGGGTCTCAGGTTCATCCATGGGCATCACTTTCATGTAATGAAGAGCCTATTACCCTAGCTCACTATCAAGACCCTTAAGAAATCTTCACAAGGCCCTAGTTATACTATGTGATGAAAGAAATGAACAAGCAAAGTTTTTTTGAATGTCTTCAACAATCATCCTGCAAGAAAACCATTAACAATTTTTGTCTTTGTCACATGCCTTGTAGACCACTGTTATGCTATCAGAAAAATAGAGATATAAAATCACAACAAACAACAAATGTTAGAAATCCGCAATAGAAAGACACAACAACTAAAAAATTATTAAAAATTGATGCCCAAAACTTGCGTGAGGGAGTACACCTCTGCACACAAGAAAGTACTATGTTGCGTGTGATAAAGTTCTACTGGTAGCAAATCCTCATGCGAGGAAGTACCCAAAAATAAAATCTTCACGCGGCACGATCAGAAATCTCGTGCGAGATTTCGTACATAGTGATGTACAGATGTACGATAGAGTTTGAAATTCTTGTTAGAAAATTTTTGAGAGTGAGGCCAGATATCAATTTTCTACCCCATGATGGGTGCCAAAATGTTTTTGTCTGAATGGTGACCTCTAATTTAGCTATAGACACAACATAGTCATTGCTCAATCATTGTATACAAAAATGATCATGAATTTTCCAATTCACACACTCAATCGAATCAACCTGTTGCGTCCTATTTAGATGGGGTGTTTGAATTACTCTCCAAATGAGAGCCAACAACCATAGACCATTACTCAAATGGAGGATTTTTAAATGCTTGAAAGATAATGGATTTTAATTAAACTAAGAATGATAATGTAGATTTAATCTAAGAAGCTTGAAATGCAAAGAGAATTAAGCTACTAACAAAAAAGGAAACTATATTAAGATGAGAATACAATTAAATACTACTAATATGAAATTATACTAATATGCAATGAAAAGATCGAAAGTATGAGATAATTGAGACAAAAATTCACTATAGTTTTGGTACTCTAAAATCGCCTCTTCAAAATGAAGAAAAGGAGCTCATAATATAGAAAAGTCAGGAGAGAGGATGAAGAGTTTCTTGAAAAGAAACGACTGACTCTTCATCTCCATGGAGAAAGGTGAGACAAATACTAATGAATTATTTAATTAAATGAATGAATATTGCCACATGGGTGGCTTTTCGAGTAATTTTGAATTAATAAATCCAAATAAAGATGTCCATTCAAATAACCAAATATTATTTAATTCCATGATGTGTATTAGCTAAAGTGGGTGGAATTAATTTAATTTAAAAGCACTAGGACTTTAGAATTAAATTAATTAATCATAGGGATTATTTAGCCAATAAAGTTAAATATTTAGGAATTAAATATGGTGTATGCAAATTTAGGGTTTTTCTTGCATTTGACACCAAGTCAAATAAAGTCAATTAGGAGATAGAATTGCCTAGTACAATAGGACTTTAATGATGTATAAATTCAAAGGAATGTACCAAAATTGATTAGAATTGTAAGGTACCAATTTTGGGGTATTACAGTACCTTTCTATGTGCCCAAAGTTATTGCATATCTAACATGTAATCTTGGTTATAGATTCTTCTCTGATATAGTCTTGCTTATACTTGAACTGATCAGGTTTCCTACAATCTGCCTTCTTGTGTCCATACTCATAGCAATTAAAACAATAGCTGGTAAAGGGCTTACAATTACCTTTATTTTTGCAATCTCTCTTCATGTGTCCAATTTTGTTGCAACTGAAGCATCTACCTGTGAAAGGTCTGAGTTGTTCCCTAGGTTCTTCATTTGTAGGTCTTTCAATAGGAACATGTCTTTCCTCATTTCTGGCTTCGTTTGTTTCTTCTTGAGTTTTTGAGCTTTCAGCTTTATCTGATCCACTCATTTCTTCTTTAGATTTTTGTCATGTTCTTTGTTCATCATTCATTTCTCTGCTCATGTGCAATTTATCAATGTGTAGTCTGGCTTGAGTGAGTTCACCTTTAATGATCTGATTGTATTTATCCAATTCCTGATATTTATCCTTGTAATGATTAAGTTTAGTCTTTACTTGTCCTATTTGCAAGTTAGCTTCTTTTAGTAACTCTTCAACTTTATTTCTTTCATCCTTTTCATGTTGATTTTCCTTGATCGTCAAGAGATTGATTTGTTCTTTTTCTTGCTCCAACTTCTTTAATTTGTTTGATGTATCATTGTCTGAACCCTCTTTGATTTTCTCCATAAGGTCTTGTCTTTGATTTTTTTAAATCTCAAGTTGTTCTTTAAGTTTTCTCATGAAACCTTCTGCTCTTATTAATTTGAACTTTAGCTCACCATTAGTAGCTTTCATCTTGTCTAGATCTTCAAGTGCAGCTTCAAAGTTCACTTGTAAATCTTCTGAATCCATTCTGATCTCCCTTAAGATGTTAAGCTTTCTCTCAAAGGGCCAAAAGCTTTGATACCAATCGTTATGATTAAGTAATACTAAGAGGAGGGGTGAATCAGTATTACAGAACTTTGATTTTAACTTTAAACAATTATAGACAATCCAAAGTAATGCAGAAAAGAAAAGAACATATAAGCATAACACATTACTCATGAAACCATGATTTTTTCTTGAGGAAACCTTGGCCAAAGGGAAAACCCCAGTGGGGATGGTACCCAAAAATATTTACTAAAATATAGTATCCCTATCAGGAGATCTTACCAGGTTAGGAGTTGATTGTTACATAGTACATTTCCTTGTTAGAGGAATATAAAGACCTTGTTAGGGGTATTCAGAACACCTGGTTAAAGGTGGTGAGCAAACTATTCTTACAATCAATACTTGTCTTCCAAAGTAGTTTGCAAAAGGGGAACAATACAAGCACTTATCTTGCTTAGATAGTTCCAATTATGGCTCAGCTTCTTTCTGATCTCACATCTGATCTCTACTCTTACATTCGTAGAATTACTCCATCATCAAAACATGCCATACCTCGCTTTCACAAAACTAATCTATACTTATACAAAATTAGACTTCCAGTCGGCCTCATAATTGCCATACAAAACATATTAGAAACTTATGCAAATGAAATGCATGGAGTTGACACTCTTGTATTACCAAAGAGTTGGTAATATACTTTATTTACTTGACTTAGCACATTACCATATCCATTATACCTTCCTTAATATTCTCAACTATTTATATACCATGTTACACTATTTTCCTATCTTCGCATAGCTTTCGATCACTGTATCTCACAGATCTTGTAACAAAAACTTATGCACTCTTAACTGAAGCATGCAAACATACCAAAATACCTTCAGTTTACTTTGCATGCCATAATACATTGTGCACCATCATCGGTATCCAAAACTATGGCACTTTACCTTGTTGACCTGATTTTGGACTTAGTCATTTTCATGACTATGAATCCAGTGGAAATCTCCTTAACATGTGATCATTCTAACATAAGTGTTGCCATAAATGAAAAATATTAGATGATTCCCAGTACTCCAAAACATCACATGCCGACAATAGTTTGGTATACCATGATCCTGCACATACCCATATACATATTGAATTTTTTTCAAAAGAGTAAAATTTTGATAGATCCTAATTCACCCCCCTCTCAGTATCTTTCTTTCCTAATAAGACTTCCAACAAGAATCAAAGTAACCTTCAACTGCTATTGAGCCATAGAGTGAAACCCTGCCTCAATAGGGATCTGCACCTCATCATGAAGAGAAAATCATGGAAGATGCCAACTAATAAGAAAATCCCATAATAGAAAAACCACAAGACAAAACATGGATCTATAGAAGGAAAACCAATCAAACAAATGAGGGTCTTCTTAACTACAACACTACTATAGAAAAAACAAAAAAGTATTGAGACCCTCCATGCTGGCAGCATAAAGCCCAACTATCCCAAGGAGAATCCTAGATAAAAAAGCTAGTATGAACCCTCATAAACAAGGGAAGGAGGCATAGAAAGAGCCTACCAAAATAAACCCCAAAACAAGAGACAACATGAAGAAGGCCATACACAAGACCCAAATCACCAAGGCACAAGCCAACACACCACCTAAGACAGATAAGCATCACGATCCAGAAGGAGGAGCTCGGCCAAGAGGGGAAATCTCTCTGCTCCACAAACTAGCCTCCCACAATGAATAGGAAGATGAGGAATTGAAGCCACACACCGCTGCACAAAGCTAGACAAGCTTGGCCCCAAGGAATACACTCACGAGAGGGCCAAGAGCTGAAGATAACACCCCTCCAATATGCCATCACAAAGGAATGAGAGCCACAAAGACAAATGCCATCACACAAAACCCTGATGCCATCATAGAAAAGGGGAACATGGAAGGAGGTGCAAGATGACCCCCTCAATAAGAGAAAAGGAGGCAAACATAGAATGACCCTCTCATAAAGCACAATAAAGACAAAAAATTTTACAGCGCTAGAAGAGAACCAAACCCACGTGCACCCAATGAGAGAGAAGCTCTATCTTTGGCAAAGTAGGAACAATTCTTGAATGACATTGTGTATTATTGATGTGAGATCCTCTTCCACGAGGCGTTTCTCTTAAATTTTGAAGCCCATACTCCTTTAGACTTAAAATCCATGGCCACATGAAGTGCACACATTGCTAAGAGAATTGACCCACAAAAATTGGAAGTGTTTAGGGGAAAATGGTGTTAATGAATTTAGTAATGTAAACTATGCAAGATGTAAATTCATTAATTAACCATTTCCATACTAACATTCAAAATACAAGAGAAAGAGGGGCTTACAAGCGTAACTCTCAATATAACCTAAGTTAGATTAGCAAAAACCTAAGAAGATAAAGGGATGCTAATGCTAAACCCAAATTATATTAAGGAAGTCCTCTTTCATGCAATGTAATTTGAGTAAGGTTGTGTAAATGTACTTGTAAAATTGAACTAATTAATTTAGCAAGATAAATAATAGACATCTAGGTGCTAAATGTAAGCAATTAGCCCAATTAAAATGTGAGAAATTATCTAAGCAAAGACATGAAATAGATAATGAAGAACTCACCATGAAGTATGGATAGGAATATGCTTTTGTGCTTTAAAACTTGTTATTTGGGACTTGTAACTTAATTTCTGAGTGCAAATGTGATCAAAGCTGAAAATTTAGAAAATGCTTAAAATCTCAAGCCGTCGGTAACAGGTTCACCATGTCATCGTGTTCTAGAATAGGTCGACCAAGTCACCGTGTCCCTAAGGCACTTTTTTGAAGTCGATCAATTTTTTTTTGATAGATCTCTTTCTGCAACTTCTAGATCTATACCTACAATTCTGAGATCTTGCTCCTTCATACAAAAAACTAGGTTTTGGGGGTTGGGATGGATAAGGGATTGTCTTGGTCAAGCCCTAGATTGAGGAATTAACCTTGATTTGACATGTAAATGTATAAATAAAACAAGATGAATGTAAATATTCACCTTTCTTGAAGAAACCTTTGTCAATAAGAACTTTGTTGTGTTTGTATGTTGATCTTGAACTTACAATGTAGGAAATCTCCACAAATTCTATGGATCTACCAGAATCACTTCATGGAGCCATGGATATATGTGTGCATAAAATGAAGAAGATGATGAATGCCTCAATGTAGATCTACTCCCTTGATGGCCAACAATATGCTAGATCTTGAAGAGGAAAGCTTCCCACAAAGGATCCTTGAATATTTGAATGCTTGAATGCTATCATCAAATTGTCCTCACCTTTTCTTCTGCTTCCTTTCGTGCTTTCTTGTGTGTTTCTCTTGTGTGTGTTCAAAATGAAGTGCCTAGGCTTCCTTTTCTACAAGTTTCTGGGCGGGAAAATAAAACAAGTCGACAGGGTCACCATATTTTGAGAATTAAATCCCTGAGACAACATCAGACTTGAGGTTCACAACCCCCGGGGAACAGATCAACTTGGTCGACCTATTTCAGGGTTGGCCTACAAGAAGCTAACCATGAGGTCGTAGATACTGCATTGTTGAAAAGGGAGAATATCAAATTGAACAAGAGAAAGAGGTGATCGAGCACGAATCCATCCATGTTCAAAAAAGCCAATAAAGGATGGGAGCTAAAAGTTCTTAAATGAGGAGTGTGTCCATTTTAAGACAGTACAGGAAGTTATGTGCAAAATCAAGGATATAGAGCATATTTGATAGCTTTTTTCCTTTTTAATTCTAACAATTCTTAATGTTACAATAGAGTTGATCTTTCATCACTATGCTCAAATTCAAATATCCTAATGTTTTGCATTTATTTCTCTAAAATTATTTAATTATAAATACACAAGAATCAAATTAATTAATCTAGGTTAATGTATGTTGATATCTTGTATTTTATTTGATTAACCTAAATTAAATTTAGGGAGAGATTAAAATCTCATTCACAAAATAATCATTTTTCTTCTCCATGAGCTTTTTCATCGTAATGATAGATCACACTATGATCCAGAATGTTGATGGTAAAAATTCTCACACAATCAATTAGAAACAACACTTGACATTAAAGATTTTGGAAATTCAATATCATTAACATATTTATTGTAACTAATTCATTAGTCTACAATAAAAGGCTTTAATTTGACAAATAACATGATTTGACAAACAAATTTAATATTCAAACTACTCTTTAAATTATATTAAAACATGTGTTAAGAAAAAATACTATAGATAAATTATACATATCTAATCAATCATATTGAATTCTTGAGGACCATACAATCAAACTTAGATTTTAGTTATAATACATGTTCAAAATACCTAATTGTAATATAGAAAGTTTATTTTGAATATTATTTTAGGCCATGATTTGTTGCTATAATTGTCAAAGATTAGGTATTTTTTTAATTGTCAAAGATTAGGTGATTTTTTGTGGGGTCAAACAATAGTTTTAATGAGAATGGAAAAAGTCATTATATTTATGATGTTGCAATTAGATAAGCTCACTCTATAAGTCTTTCTATTTTAATGATTTTTTTTTATTGAAATAATTCAGAAATAAAAGAATAATACAAAGGAGAGTGTTTTTATCCGCGTCTTCACCATAGCCACTCCTCTTGCGTGTTTACCTACGACCACTGACTTCTGGTCATACGTTAGTCGAATTTCCACGCGCTTTGGAACAGTCAGATGGTTTGAACGGCGGTTCAAATGTATTATGACTTCTCTCTACAGGGATGGAACAGTGAGATGGTTTGAACGGCGGTTCAAATGTATTATACGTTAGTTGTGTTGCTGCAGTCAAGGATGGAGATACTCTTTCCTTGGGCGCCTCGATTACTGGAAATCAGGGTAAAGTTCTGCTTAACCAACTGCAAAGTTGTGACTTTTCATCAGTTGGATACACACTGCAAATACCAAAAACAGGCTTAAGCAGAACATTTCGCTGATTTACCCTATCGTTAATTATGGAACTAACCTCCTCAAGCCTTAGAAGACAAGGAAACAATATGCTGCATTAATTTATCAAAACAATATAGTTGTACATGTTAAAAGTCAAGTCAAGTCTTGTTTGGGAGGAATTTCGTTTATAACTTCATCCACATTTTTCAACAAATTTTGCAAAGCAAAAGCTTTATTCGCAATTTCTATTATTTTTTTCCCGAGTGGAAAACGTGAATCTTGATCTAAAGCATGCCTCCTATAGTCGTGGACAACAAAATTGTCTACCACTTTAAAATTGACATCGGAATAATACAATAAACCAAAGTTGGAAAACTCTCACTCGTCCAAAATTCGTCAAGCTCTGGAAAAGATTATTCAGGAAAACTTGGCCAGTTTTTGGAAAAACTCTGCAAAAAACTTGGCAACTTAAAAATAGCATAAAATTTAATTAAAAATGCAACTTTTTTACAAAATTCTATGAGAAGATGCATCCAATGAGTTAATTAATGAGAAAACAAAAGAAACAAGCTAAGTTTAGATATATATAAATGCATAGTGGGTACAAAATCGCATTCTCATGTGGAATGCTGATGACTAGAAGCAAAATATTAAAGTTAAATAGTTTCTACTAGAAAACTAGAAGGAAATACATCATTACAAATTATAATTTCCTCCTGCCGTTTTCGATACCCTAACTCACAAGGAAAATGGTCGAGGGGCAGTGCCCCCGCGGGGCCGCGGAGCCCTGGGACAGAGCCCCAGGCGTGCTCCCTGTCGCGGTACAGGGCAGAGTCGAGGGGCAGCGCCCCCGCCGCCAAGACCAAATTAGCACCTTCAAACCCACATAGAACTCCATGGGCCATACTCTTTCTATCAACCGCTTATGTTTTCTTCACTACTTGCTTATGTCCTTCCCTTCAATACCATACGTTATTCACTTTGAACTGTTTTGATTTGTCGTCATTTTTTTTTAAACCCTCTCCATAGCTGCCACCAGTCCTTGCCGTTCTAATGATTGTTGCGTCTGTACTCTGTTTATTTGGACGCGGGCAAGTTTTTCTTAAAACTCGCCGAGTTTTAGGAAAACTCGCTGAGTTTTAGGCGAGTTTTTGGGTGAGTTTTTATAAAACTTGGCAAGTTGAAATTGGCGATTACTTAGTCGAGTTAATCGCGGAGCTGGAAAACTCAGCGAGTTTTTCCAACTCGGCGAGTATGCCTACTATGCAAAAAATAATAAAGTTTTACAAGTCAGGTCTAGTTTCACTTTATTAACATTTTTCTACATGTTTTCTAAAGTTTCTATGGACCCACTTACTGTAAAGCAAATTCCCTGACTAAATATGACGACTCAACAGAATTGACTGCCACTATCATCGTGATTCATGGGGAAAGTGGGAAATGGGGAATATTTGTATGGATGCCGGCGAAAGTGGGAACGAGGGGAATATTTGTACTGAAAAAGATACTACGGTGGTAAGAGAGGAGATAAGGATGATGAAGAAAAGATTCATTCGACCAACAACTTTAAAATAGTCCTAAAAATTTTCAAGCATCTCCAACTCTATTTTCTAGGAAGCCCCCATCCATGAGACTCCACCCTAAGTCATGGAGAAGAGAAACAAGGAATTAAAATACAAAGACTAACACAAGCTTTAACTAATATACTTTAGGGAAGGGATTCATATTTGAGTGTTAAAGTACATAAATACTTGCACCACAAAGTCTTCAAGTATCTGAAAAACATTAAGAATATTAGTTTTCCACAATTTGTGATTGTTGTTACCACTGCTTCCAGTTTAGATTGTATCAAATTTTTGCATCAAAATTTTGAATCATTAAAAAGTCCAAAGAAATCGGCTACACATAGAGGTTTCCCATAGAGATCATTGAATTGACAATAAACACAAGCATTTGCTCCGAACAGAATGTGAGAAATGAATGGATGAGATTCCATTAATATTCAATGTTTTAAAATTTTAATTAAAGTCAATCAATGTTCAATAATGATAAATAGATTATGCAGCTCAAAGTAAATACAACCTATCTATCACTAAAAATACAGGGTACATATAAACTAAAAATATTCTTTCTAGAAAATTACTCTAAAAAACCTTTATCTCGTAATCCAAACCTTGAACTTACACACCATGAAAATGTCTTCACTTGTTGGGGGAAGTAATGCATGCACCTACCAAACTTTAGAACTTTACTCTCAAATGTTGTGAGGCATCTTTCGTGGGTAATAAACATAAGAATTAGAAGAACAACCTTACATTAAGAGCCATGTAGTCTAGATAGATGTTTAAAAAATTTAGAGATGCAAGAACATTCATGAAGTGAACCTTTTGTTTTTAGTGGATGAACTACACATCCCTCCTACAATAAGAAAACACAAATTTAAAAGAAATTTTGAGAGTGATACCCAAACTATTAGCTTGTATTAGTATATAAAATTAAAATGTTCAATTTTATATTTTGTCTCAATTAGAATATAGAATTAAAAATAGTTTAATTCTATATTCAACAATTTATTTCAAATCACCAAAAACATAAAAAAACCACATTTTGTCAACCTAAAATAACAGGGGCACATCACTAAATTAAAATATGTAAGAAATTTAAAAAAGAGAATGAAAAGGCGGGTTTTAAAAAAAGGATAAAGAAATCCCTCAAAAATAGAAAACAATAATTATTCAAAAATCATGAGAAAAATAACTTCAAATTTTGATTGTGTGTCCATTTTACACACAAAAAAGAGAAAATAGGAAAAAATCCTAGATTTGGAGAAACATATGAACTATCTATATTTGTTGGTCTTGTTTAACTCTCTTCTACAAATCTTAAAGTGCTTAAGGCTTTTAGACTAAATTCTTTTAATTCACAAATGGTCAACCCAAAAACTCATTGGTTAACCTATGAAATGCAAATGACAGCAGAGATTTGATAGCAGGCTTCAAAGCAATTTTTTGCCCTTTCACCATCTGAAATCCTTCCTCGCCTCCCTTGCACACACCTCTCTCCATTTCAATATATCAACTAATTATGTTTGATAGATCATCGATTAATAGATTTTTCTCATCTCAATAGTTTGCAACGACTTTCAATATTTTCAATTTGATCATGATATAATATGTCAATGAATGTGTTTTATTTATGTAAAATGGTAGATAGACCTTTTGTACTATTGCTATTTTACTTGAGGAGTGGGTTCCACTTGTTCTTTTTAAATATTTTTATTTTCTTTAAAACTCATGTGGAAGTAGTGTCTTCAAATAAAGAAGCATTAAGATTGTTGAAAGTTGCTTTCTTATTCTTTTTTGGAGCATAAAGATGAAATTTTCATTAATTTATAAATATGGAGGAAAACTTATATTTCTCTTGTTTTATAAGTAGGTAACAAAAGTATGAGAAGCATGGGAAGAATGGAGGATGTTTAAGAAAGTGAGAAGTAAGAAAGAATGAAATGATCGTGGGAAGAAAAATCACACTATAGATGAAGATTTGTCATTAGATGACAAGAATGAATGAAACAAAAAAATAATGATAATGTTTGTATGTGCAGATGTATAATTATCCAGCTTTAAAATAATAACTTTAATTTGAACATAGATTTTATACCATCACAAGTTGCACACTGAATAAACATTGACGGAATAGTTATTTCATCCATTCCATCATAAGCATAACTCTCTTAGCCATAGATATTCTTCACTAACTTCTAAAGTGAATTTTACCCACAATGAACTATGATTATGAATATGTACCGACACTATGCATACATGTCTACCAGAAATGTTGGAAGCATAAACATCACTTTAAGAATTATGCCAAACAGTTCAAGTGCCTTGTCTAAGCTTACACATTTTTCCATACATGTGTACCAGAACAGTTGCAGCTACAACATGTGATAAAACTCTATTATTTATCGTATGATAGATGTCCGAACCCTGTTCCAAAGTTGTTCATTGTACCACAGGCTTGAAGGACGTCGGCAAAGCTTTTAGACAATCGCATCTGATTGGAAATTTCTAAGCCTTTCCTACCAATCCATTTTGTTCGTATCACGTAACTAGGGCGTTCCATGATACCATATTTCTTTGAGGCATTCTGTCAAACAGTTCACATGGTTTGTCTAATCTTACACATTTTGCATACATGTCTATGAGGGAAATTGCAACTACAACACATGACAAAATTCTTGTACGTTTTATCTTGTGATGAATGTTCATACCCTATTCCAAAGCTCTCATTTTCACAGACCTTTACACCTGCTAATCGCATTTGGCTGACAGTGTTCAGATTCCAAACACTTTTCATCAAGCGTATTTTGTGCATATTCTGCAATCATACCATTCCATGAGAATATAACGCTAACTATGCCCCCCAATCAGATTCCAAACACTTTTTATCTCACGTAGGTATGCAACGCTAAGTATGTACCCAACTCATCCATTCGTTTGTTTCATTGTCCACCACAGAATCCCCCAAATTCAACGCCCTTCCTTAATTTCCCCAGGTTGCTCTGATGCCAAATGTGAGACAAAATGCTTGATGTGATATCTTATTAATGAAAAATAGCAGGCTTTATACATGATACAAGAAAAGTGAGCGGTTGATGAACCACATATCTTCCAGAACTATACAAACCTAAATAGTGTAATAAAAA
Source organism: Chamaecyparis obtusa (assembly GCA_027943335.1). Taxonomy (NCBI): domain Eukaryota; kingdom Viridiplantae; phylum Streptophyta; class Pinopsida; order Cupressales; family Cupressaceae; genus Chamaecyparis; species Chamaecyparis obtusa. The sequence goes on from BSBK01001012.1 coordinate 166,151, forward strand.
CATAGGTTAAGAAAACTTTGCCAACAACTACAACTCTAGAGAAAGGAGAAAGTCCAATCATGGAAGATATGAGATCAATGGTGTAAATTGACCAAAAGAAATCATAGTGTTTTGTCAGTAGCTGATAAAAGGTATTTAAAAATATTCCTAATCAATGGAAAGAATATCATTAAAAATTAATTAGATCCAAAAGGTATACATTGCTAAAGGATGTTGAAAGTAGGAGAAGAAATCAGATAGTAGTGAAAATGATTTCAAGCTCTTTATAGGAGGAGCAAAAAATCATGGAACCTTTAAGGAGTCACAACAAAGTAAAGTGCAATTAAAAATGAGATCGCCCTATAATAATATGCACTATCCATAGAGAAACCTACAGAAGTTGAAAGAAGAAATGGTGTTAGCCACCAGTTTTTTAAAATTAGGCATTGTTGGTAAGGGGAGATTTGAATATTACAAGATGACTGGTTTAGTGTTGAAGCAAGGAGTAGTTAAAATTAAGGAGTGTGTTGCAATATTTGTTATATTCGTCTATGTTGTAAAATTGTTGTAAAATTATAGTCTATCTTGAAAAAAAGTAGATTGTTTAATATATAATTTGTATTAATAAGATATACAAAATTTTTGTATGAATAAGACAAATTCAGAATTGTAAAATGTTTTCATATATATATATTTTTAAATGTTATTTTTAAAATATGAAGTCTAAGTTCTAGAATATTATTTACACTCTAAAAAGTTTTTTTTAAAATGTACTTGATATTCTTAGTATTGTGTAAATGCTAAAATTAATATCTTTTACTTGGCATGTCATAGTAGCAAGTATTTTTGTGCTCATTGGAGAGGAAGTCAATGAGGATAAAGTCCTATAATTGCTCAATTCTATGTTCTTTAAGGGATTCTATCATTTTTTTTATACTTTGTTTCATAGAATTTGTAATGAAGATTCTTGCACTAGGCAATTTGTAATATCGTTCACATTTACAAGTCTATTTCAGTTTCTGTGGCCATTGATAAAAGCTCTCCTTAGAAATTGGAATAAAGGAAAACAAGGCTTATACACATCAATCGATCAAATTTGATTATTCAAATGAATAGTTGTTTAATTAATTAGCTGGTTCAATTAATTAATCAGATTTTCTAGTCTAAATACAATTTTGACTAAATATAAACATTTTACTAAAAAAAATCTCATTTCTCTACTTGTTATCTTTCAAAGAAAAAAACTTTCCAATTATTTTTTAAGGTTAAGATTTAAATTTAAAACCACCCGCAATATATTTAATTGATATAAGTTGTTATAATCAATAAGAATTTTTATAATTAAATTGTTGGGATTAATGTGTCTCAACCTTGGCATCCAAACATGTTAATTTTATTATTTATTTATATTTAATTCCACATTGGATGTCCTAAAGTAAGGAGCTAGTGTCATAATTTGCTATGTTGAATCTATATAATGATTATGACATTTACTAGTTCAATGGAAGAGTCGTGGAGAGTTAATATTTGGCAGATGATATTTATTGTGGAGTTCATTATTGATAAGTGGTGTGAGGTATGTGTTGCATATGGAATGGTAACCGTTATGGTTGAGTTATGCTAGAAGTTTCTATGTGCAACGTTTCATTGGTTTAGCAAGTTGACACCACATACTTCTTTGGTACTGGGATGATTTTGAAAACCATCGGCTCTGTCCACTTGTATTGAGATCTATAAATATGTAGCTACTTCGTGCATTTTGTGAAGTTCGGTTGGATATCTTCTAAGGATAATTTATGTGTCGAATATTTTGTAGAATTCTCTGTTGTTGTGTTTACTCTTGATGAGCAGTGGCTCAAGGCATTGTATTGTAATTGTTCTTATTGATAATACAATTGAGTTTGGCTTTTGGAGTGTGGATTTTTTTCTTCAAAGGGTTTTCCCACATATATCGGTTGTTGTGAGTTTATTTGTTTAAATTTGATTTTGTATATGTGTTTATCTAGTTTGTGTAATTACCTAAAAATGGTCAAGACTAAATCAAGTGAGCAACTAAGGAAAAATCAAAGCATAAATTGAAACCAAGTCAAAATCTAGTTTTAATTTAAAATCAAAAGCTATTAAATGAATTTAAATTAATTAAATCAAGATAAATCAATTAATTGTGCAATTAATCTAATTAATTGTATAGTTTAATTTAAATCAAATTAACCCATTCAAAGGGTACACATGGCTAAATAAATCAATTTAATTCAATTATTAAATCCCTATTTTCCCTCACCCACCATATGGGAGGAAAATGCCTCAACCAATGGGAATTAAGGATTGGACTCACATGGATCAAGCTCAAATCAAATATCAATCACACAAGGTGAGAGCATCTTGACCACTCATTTTGTCTCTTTGTCCCAAGCATTGAGGACAATCCATTTAAATTGTCCCTAAAGGTAGAACCATGGACTTAACTCAAACCTAATCATGATTAACTCAACTCCACTCCCTATGCTTGCTAAAATCTATAAATAGAAGGCCAAAATAAGGAGGCAATCAATCCACACATCTAAGAATTGCATTAAACCTCCTAAATTTTTGAGCTAGAAAGGCATTTTAGGCTAATTTGAGCATAGTTTTCTTTGGAATTCACTTAATTAGTTTAATCATTTATCATTTCTCATTTTAAGGCTATCACTAATGGAGGCTTGTTGAGAGCTTACTTTTAACATACGGGTATGTGCAGGATTATGGTATGCCAAACAAGGCCCTTAAGTGGCAATGGAAATTCAAAAAATCAGGTTTACGCAAGTTGACATAAAAAATTTAACAAGTTATAAATATTATATCAAAAATATGTAAGAAGAGAATCTGTAGAAGATTGAATTTAGTTTCTAAAATAATAGACCTTTTTTGAAAAACAATTATTATATATGTTGAAAATTTCAAATTTCAATGTAGTAGTACGGAAATTTCAGGAAAAAATAAGTAGGTGTATGTCTGACCACCTTAAACACAATCAAATGATAATTTTTTTTTACAAGATTCTATGAAGGAAATAGAAAATAAGCATTTGATATATTTTATTCAATCATAGGAGGAAATTTATACAAGAAAATTAGTTATACACATGACCGCAATAACAAAACAGTTACACAGAACAATAATAGCCAATGACAGTTTCAACTGTCAATGTATTATAGTGCCAACATTCCCCCCCTTAATACATTGATCCTAAAAGCACATCAAAATCACTTTTCCCTAGGGATCCCCCCCTTAAGGCTTACACAACAAAACATGTTGATTACATAATATGAATACACATATTGAGAAAATCTTCTTTTTGAAGTTCCAAATCCTAAATCATGCAAGGCTCCATCAAGTTGTCTTGTGACCCTTGGAAAGGTGTAGCTTCGAGTTGTGTTCTTAAGCTCTCAGTCCCGAACTCTCAAATCACAGTCTTGAATTATTCAACAGTGATCCCTAAGAGATGCAATAGATCTCTATCATTATCTAGTGATTATGAAAGGGTATAATTCTCAATCATATACTTTGAAGCTCACTTGACAACAATCCATATTGAGCGCACTACCAAATCATAAACCTATCTCCAAAATGAGTCTCTACAAGAATGCATTCTTCAAATCTATCAACATTAGAAAGAAAACAAAAATAGAAAGCCAAAAATGCTTCTCATATAGAACACCATCACAAAGCGAGAAGCTAACTTGAGATGATGGAAGTTCCTCCATCCTCCGATGACACCAACCTCCAGAAATCTAGGTTGCATTTTACCCTCCAAAAGTAGCACTAAAGGATGAAATACAACCCTTGATGTACTTATTTAGAATTTTACAATCCAATAGACCTGAACTTCTAT
>BSBK01001012.1:172500-277500 GCA_027943335.1 Chamaecyparis obtusa
TAATTACATATATCCATAAGTGGGAAAAAGTAAAAGTTTATGAAATATTGATTCACCCCCCTCTCATTAGTTTATATTTCTAACAATTGGTATCAGAGCATAGTTACTCGGAGAATGTCTAACAACTTGAGTAAGATCTCTATGGATATGGATCAATTGAAAAACAACCTAGAAGAAGCTCTTAAAAAAATTGATATTCTTACTAAAGACAAAGATACTCTAAAGAACAAATATGAAAGTGAGAAAGATTACATTGAGAAACTAAAAGACAAGATAGAAGATCTTAAATCAAAGAAAGAACCTAAAAATCAGATCAAGGATAGTGATGAAGTTTCAAAATTGAAAAAGGAAAATGAGATCCTAAAGCATTAACCAAAGATTGTAGATCTAAAGTTAATCTTCAAAGGTGATAACAACAAAGTTGAATTGAATCTAAACTCTGAAAATTTAGATCTAAGATCTGAAATTACCAAAGTAACATCTAAATTTGAGACTACAAAGTTACAATATGCTAAATTTGAAAAGTACAATACAACTATGAAAGGAGAACTAACTCAATCCAAGCAACATCTTGAGAAACTGTATTCCAACAATGAAAAGATTGATGAACAAATATCTTATCATAAAATTTCTTATGATAAAACTGGTCTTGGATATTTAGAAGAAAATTTCTCAAAGAAGATTGAAGAATGTAAAGAAATAGATTTGGAAATTCAACAGCCCGAGAACAAAGAAGAAGAAAAACAAAACAAAGTTGAGTCTAACCAATCTAAAGATGTACCTAGACAACCTAAGCAAGATGGATCACCTAAAGAAATGTGAAGTGAATTCAAACATAGATGTTTTACATGCAATTCATTTGGACACATGAAAAGATATTGTATAGGTAAGAAATTCAAACCTATCTCTAGTTATTGTTATAACTGTCATGGTTTTGGTCATAGAGCTACTGATTGTAAGAAACCTAGATCTAATAATAAAGATAATAGTAGTATATTTAGAAATACTAACCTTGCATATTAAAAACCTACTGGAGCAAAAAACAATATAAGAAATGGAGTTGTGTGTTATAGATGCAATACTTTTGGACATATTGCTAGAAATTGCAGATCGCAGATTAGTCACTCAGGACCGAGGTATGGAAACAATGTCATAGTCTATCAGATTTGTAATAACATGGGTCACGCAACATGATGAATCCTAATCCTAGAAGAAATGCGAACTACACCAGAAGAAATATGGATATCAATAATAATCAAAAGGGAAACAATAGTAACATGGAAGAAGTTATCTTTCAGCAATCTCTTCTCCCAATGGGCTTTCAAAAGGTTTAATCAAGATTTTTGATTATTTTATACCTTGATTCTTCCTCATTTTTGTTGGGGAATATTGAAGGAGCATAATAATTGTATCTTTCCTAATTGCTCCTCTCCTCCCAAAATTATCTTTGAAAAATTCATTCATGCTATAAAGGATAATTTTTTCTACTATGGAAGATTTAACCTTCTTGTAGGAAAGTCTCAGGCTGCTACTCAAGATAAAAGACAGAACTATGTGTGGACTATTCCTCCAACTAGTTGGACTAAAGCCAACTTTGACAATGCTGCTAAAGGGAACCCTGGTCAAGCTGGAAGTGGAGGAATCATCAGGAACTACTTTGGCATTGGTATAATGGTTGTTAGTCTCCCCTTGGGTGCTCAGATGAATAACTATGTTGAAGCCTGCGTGGCTCTTCAAGTCACTAAACTTGCTACAAATCAGGGGTTCAAGTGGCTTTGGCTAGAAGGAGACTTGATGAACATCATAAACTACCTCAATCTCTCTCACTCTCCCTTTTGGAATATAGCCAATATAATTTCTAAAACTTGAGCCATTCTTAACTCTTTTGAAAAGGTGTTCATATCCCATGTGTATAGGGAAGCTAATGGGGTGGCTGACTGGTTTTCCACCTTGGTTGTCACTAAGGAAGCTAAGCTGATTTGGAAAAATCGAGATGACTTTCCCATAGATGTGAAGAGTATCCTAGAAAAGGAAAGACTCCAATGCAGAGAGGGTGAAATTTTACAAACTCAATGATATGCTTCGAGGTTAGTTGTTGCTGCCACTTCTGTCACTTTAGTTACTCTTGGAATAGTCTTGTCATTAGCTCAACTTCTGGGTTGTTCGGTCTTGCTTTTTCTCTCATGGCTCCTGGTTTAGGTTGCTTCTAGCCTTGACTACTCTACTTTGTTGTGGCTTTTCAGCCCTGGCCTTTTTGTGGCCTGCTTCTTGTTAGTTATGTTCTTGTTTCTCTCTTCTATTTTAGACCTATGGGTTTTAGGAACCCTATAAAACCTATTTTACTTAATCAAAAACATGGAAGAAGTTATATTTGTCAAAGCTACAAATCAAGAAAGTGTATCCATAATATTAGGAATTCATTCAGGTGAAACATTTGAGAGTAAGTTGGAATCAATTCTAAACCCATCTCAAACTACTTAAGCATCAAAATTCAATGAATTTGGCATCAGATTGAGCACCAAAATAACATAGAGTTTAGCAGAATTTTCATCAAGCCTTGTGAAGTTAATATGTGATAGAAAGTGATGTAAGGAACCTATGGTTAAGAGTGCATGCAATTTTGAGCATATATGTGGGCACATGAAGTGGAAGAAGTTTGCAGTTAACTATGAATAACTTTTTGGCATGAATACACTTATGCAATTAATGTAATGACAATGTCTTTAAGGATTTGATAGATAAAAGAAGTTTATTGACATCATTTGATCATTCAAGAGTTTAAAAGAGTTTTAGAGAGCCAATCAGTGTAGATTGAAAGAAGTTTGAAATATTTGGAGACAGACTCTTGCTAGATCTACGTGGAGTCCCTAAATTGCAATTTTAAGGTATTTACTAAATGTTTACTATTAGAGAAGTTACTTTTCAGTGTATTCATGGATTTATCCCTATTTTATAACATTAAGGAAACATAAACCTAAGGTGAGTAGGGAATCATTAGAACCCTCTGAGGAAGACCCTAGCTTAGCATTATCAGCTATACCAGATGATGTATTGCATTTGGAAGATGTAAGAGGATACCTGAAGTGCAAATTTGAGACTGTAGGAGACAGTAGTATGTCTAAAGAGTATGAAAAAATATACAACCAGGACATGACCTATAAGGAAGGGTATGAACATTTAGGTCAACTAGACATTATCAAGTACATGTTTCACTAAAAATTTTAGAATGATAAATGGACTAAGATCATCTTAAGCATAGTTCATGATGGAAATTTTTGGTTGGATGATAGAGTGATAGATATCATATTTGATCTAATACATGAGCTAATCGGATTATCTAAAAAAGATGGAATCCCTCTAAATGAGAAGAATGTGAAGAAAATAGTCCTAGACAACACTAAATCTTCATATAATGGATTAGGTACTGTAATAAGTAAAATTAAGAAAAATAATGTTAGGTATGTTTCTAAGATAATGGCTACCAAGTTATGTGCCAGCACTAGAGAAGATGATATAGTACCAGGTATGGTACAAGCATCTTATCTTATGTGTGTTGATAAGGTTGATGTAGAAATGAGTGAAATTCTGAGGATCCAATTGATTCAAAATCTTGAGAAGATTAAGAAGACAAAGAATTCACAATTCACATTTTCATCCTTAATCACCTATATATTTTTCCATGTTTTGAGAAGATTTACTTACACTATAGGAGAAATACAATGGAAAGAATTAACAAGGTGTATCTTAGAAAACCAATTGATAAAGTAAATGAGAGAGCCACACTTGTAATTAAAATTTTTTAGAATGAGATGAATAAAAGGTCAATAATTCCACCTTCAATAGTTGAGAAATATAAGAATGAGATATTCTTTTTGGTTGATACAGAATTTACACATATTGAAGCGGTAGAACCAAGAACTAAATTCATAGACCCTCTAGATTATGAAGTGTCTAAAGAGGCAATTGAAGGATATGTAAGTAGAATTCTGAAATGTAGATCAAATTCCAAAAGTCATAGATGTGGAATATTTGAAGATATTTCTAGCACAACACACCAATCACAGTTACAGAAGTTAGCTAAGAAAGGGATTGACACAACTATTAAGAAGATATTAAAGGAAAAAGGTATGAATGAAGATGAATTTAACATTGCGAAGTAGACAACATAAACTATGAGAGATATTGGACATAAGGGTTAACTGTACCACCTTTGGCATCCACAATAACCCCTATTCTAGATATTCAAAATTTTGATGAAGATTTTATGTAGCCTAGTGAAATGAGTATATCACTGGACAAGCCACCAATAACAACCACAAGAAAATCTACTAGATCCACCTCCACTACACTGGCTAAAAGAGTTAAAGAAATGGCTATTAGACAAGGAAAAAGGAAGAAGACTATCTTTTCTCCTGTGGAAAGAAAAAAGACACAAGAAGAAGAATCCACACCCATCAAGAAAATGAGAGGTCAAGTTCCAATTCAACCTCAAGGAGGAGAAGAGGAAGGTAGCAGTAAAAATAAACAGTGGAAGCCTAAGGTTGAGAAAGTGAATCCTTTAATCATAAATGAATGAGATTTCACAAAGTTAAATAAATACTATCATATGTATAATCATTTTGAGAAACTGAACCTTGAGAATGAATTTTTCAGGCACATGATCCTTGCTAACAAGAAATTTGAAAATATTAAAGATAAGATACCAAGTGATCTTTATGAGAAACTGATTAACATGAACAAGAGAGCAATAGAAGAGGATAAAGTTATAAGAGAAATATGTGTGAGAAAACTATGTGTAATCAAAGATGAAGAACATTTCAAAGAAATAATGAAGAGTCCTAGCACCCATTTGAGAAGGAAAAGAAGAACAATTATCATTATGGGAGGTAACTATGAGGAATTTAACAAGGAAACCAAGGAAGTAGTTGTGAAAGTGACGAATTCAGTACTGAGAGAAGCATTAAGTGAATTGGAACAGGACAATCAAATAATAGAAGTAGTTTCATAGATGAAAGAAATTACACCTTAGCAAGAAACCACAATTCCACCACCCACCATACTTATTGATGATGAAACCATGCATATAGAAGGCACTAGCATCACCATTGACATAGAAGTAGATCCTTTTGAAGATCAAGGAGAGGATGTTGGCAATTTAAGAGAGATGGTGAATGAGGATGATGATGAGGAATAAAATAATAAAGTAGATGAGGAAGAAGATGTGGAAGACAAAAATGGAAAGAAAATAAAGGCATTAGAGTAGACACAAATAGAAGTCACCAAAAAAGAAGTGCAAGAGGAACAAAGTAAAGGTAAAGAGAAAAATCCTATAGAGATTATACCTTAGCACATTCAAATAGTCACACAACAGAAGGCCACAACAAAAAGTTCATCAAAGTCATCCATTGAGTCAGTATTAGCAAATTTGGGAGCCAAAGTTGATGATGATGATAAAATAGAGTCGATCTCATATTTGAATAAGATAATTAGAAAGAACAAGAAAGTAAAGAGACTAGAAGGATCACTACTTGAGGTAACAAATAAGCTTCAAGGTGTTATATCTACTCAATTTAGTGAATTTGATCCACAAGTTAAAGAAAGAAAGGTAACTAAAGCTTTTGACAGTAAGTTCACTACTTTTGTTGATGATCATTCAAATACCTTTGGTTCAAGAAGAAATTGAGGCTATTATGGTCTATATTTACAATGAATCTCCCACATACCAAATATTGTCTAAACTTATAAGGTGCATGCATGATTGCCAACATTTCCTTATCATAGAAGGAATAAGCTTTCTCTGATTGATCTTATTTTATGCTCTCAAATGCTATTGGATGTCCCCTTTGAGTTAGGACAGCCCCTATACCTTTTTCAGAAGCATCATATTCAACAACAAAAGGTAAAGAGAAATCAAGAATTGCAAGCACAGGGCATGAACTCATCACCTCCTTAAGCTTATCAAAATGTTTTTTGTGCCTCTTCTATCCTTTCTTTGTCAAATCAGTCAAGGGGGCAACAAGCTGAGAAAATCCTTTGGTAAACCTCCTATAGTAGCTACATAACCCAAAGAAACCTCTCAACTATGTAATATTGGTAGGTGGAGGCCAATCCAAAATTGCTTGAATTTTTTGTTGATCAACCTGTATTCCTTTAGAACTTATAATATGTCCCAAATATAGGATCTCAGTCAAACCAAACTCACATTTAGATAACTTATCATAGAAGGATTTCTACTCCAAGATTCCTAAAATAGTGTCTATGTGATCTAGATGCTCTTTCCATGTTTTACTGTAAATCAATATATCATCAAAGAACACCCAATTTTTTTTTTGAAGATGCTTGTTGAATACCTTATTCATACAAGATTGGAACTTTCCTAGTGCATTCATGAGGAAAAATGGCATAACAAGAAATTTAAAGTTCCCATTGTGATATCTGAAAGCGGTCTTTTCCACATCTTCCTTCCTCATGTAGATTTGATGGTAACCTGATCTTAAGTCAATTTTTGACAAGTATAAAGCACCATGTAACTCATCAATGAGTTCATCTATGCCTGGTATGGGATACCTATTTTTGACGGTCTTCTTGTTTAGAGCCCTGTAGTCTATACACATTCTCATTGTACCATCCTTTTTCATGACAAGTACCACAGATGATGCAAATGGACTAGAGCTAGGCCTTATGAATCCCATGTCCAAGAGTTCCTTAATAGTTTTTTCTATTTATTCCTTATAACCTCTTGGATGGAGGTATGGAGTGGTTATAACTGGTTTGGCACCCTATTCTAACTGTATAACATGCTCAAAACCTCTATCTAGCGGTAATCCTAGAGGCAAATCGTTAAAAACTATACTATGCTTATCAAGGATATTCTAAATTTAAAAATGGAAACTACCTTGATTCTTTAAAGAGATTTTTGGGTGGATTATGACTCCTTTGGCCCATGCTACTTTTCCTCTTTGAAAATACCTCTCCATCCCCTTTGCAGCGACCACCCTACGTGTTCGATTTGATAAGCATCTCAATAAGACTTCTTTCCCATTGGAGTAAAATTTGAACTCCATAGTTTGATGGTTCATTTAATAGCCTACAATACAATGCAACCATTGAACACCCAATATAAGATATGTTTCCCCAATGCCAACAACATAGAAGTCATCGCATAGCTCATAATCTCCTAAAGTCATCCTGAGTTGTTTCACCACCTGTGTGCAAGGCATAGTGAATCCATTAGCTACAGTAACATTAAATCCCTCAAAATATTCTTCTTTAAGCCCTCTTTTCATGATAAATCCCTCATTAATAAAGTTGTGAGTCTCCCCACTATCAAGAAGAACTGTCAACATTTTCCCTACTAGTACCCCTCAAATTAGAAAGGGATGGTATCTTGGGACTCCTGATAATGCTGTCAAAGTGCCATCCTTGCTAATTTCTTTTTCTTTCTCTTCTTCTTCCTCCTTAGTGTCATGAAATTCCTCATGTTCATCTGAATTAGATTCTAAACCAACCTCAATATAGTGTACTTGACCTTTTCCCAAACATCTATGTCCTGGAACCCATGGCTCTCTACAAGTGAAACAAAGCCTTTTCCTTTGTAGTTCACTCCTAGTCTCTTCATATACCTTCTTTTTTTATGCATTTGTCACATTCTTTGGTTGTGGTGTTGGAAAAGTCTTTTTCTAAAAATTTTGCTTAGGTTGCCAAAGATTTGGGGGTTTTTTATTAGTGACTACTTTCATAGGCACACAAGTTTCAAGCTGCAAACTTCATTTGATAGCTTCCTGTAAGGTTGAGGGTGAGAAAGCCTTAACGAAACCCTTGATTGAATCTTCCAAACCATCAATAAAAAGATAAATAATACTCTTTCACTCATATTAGGTATCATAATAGCTACTTTTTGAAATTCTTCTACATACTCATTAACTGATTTTGTTTGTCTCAACTTTGACAATTCTTTAAAATAATCTTCATCATATCCTTGAGATCAAATCTATCTATCACTCTTTGACTAAAATCATCAAATGTAGTTACCTCATCATGACCTTCAATAGTCATTCCATGATACCACCAATCATAGGCTGCATCTTCCAAGTGTAGACTTGTGGATTGAATGACATCACTCTCCTTCCTAGGGTAAAGTGTGAAGAAGATTTGTAATTTTTGTAGCCATGCTCTAGCAGACATTTTCTTTGTTCCATCAAAAGTAGGCATTGTAAACTTGCTTATTTTATTTTTGAGTTCTCTTGCACTTATGTCATGCTCCCTCCTATACTCTTTCTTGGTCATCAAAGTTTTCATCATATCATATTCTCTGAAAGGCACTGAACTGTGAAAGTCATCATCTAAGCCATTGTAAGTAGCCCTCAATGCAATCAAGTTACCTGTAACCTCTTCCATAGGATTAAGGGATGGATTTGGTACTAGTGGCTCATTTGCAGGAAAGAAAATATTTTTTGTTTATTTAGAGGGCATGGGTTTCAAATTTCATATCTCCTTTGTAGTGCTCCCTTTCTCATTAGTAGATACAACTCCTCAAAGTTTTTCTACCAATAACTGCAAAGCCTCTCTAGTTTCTGCCAAACTATCCACTGTTTGCTTTTGAGTATTCTGGATGTCCTGGAAGAATTTTTTTTCCATCTCATCTAGGTCTTCCATTCATGTTCCTTCCTTATATTTTGTACTTTTATTTTCAACTGGAGGTTTGATCAAAAGTTCTTTATTCTTTTCTTGTTGTAAATATCTATTTTCTCTTTCACTCGGTTGCATGCAAACTTCTACAAACCCTCAGACTGATAAGATCATAGCTCTGATACCACTTTAATGTCCCCTTTATTATTTAATATCATATTTAAAGCCTCTAATCAGATTCTTAAATCAAACAATAATCACTTCAAAAGATCATGCAATTTCTCAATAATACCCAAATCAGATATGCCCGAAATAATGATAAAAAACTTTGAACAACTTCACATATTATTGATAAATCTAAAAATAGAAATTTTTACTGAAATTTTTCCATCATAATGGCCTAAAAAATGGAACTTCCAGATCTGCAAAGAGTTTACACAACCAGCTCCAAAATGGAGTTCAAATACAATGCTTATTGGGCTCCAAAATAACACAAAAAAGCCCACAGACACCATAAAACACTAAAAAAATAACATAGCAGTAGAATCATGACCCAAGGCATATATTAAACTCTATTTTAATAGAAAAATGGCTGCAATATAGTAGAAACCCAAACTAATATGAAAATCTCAACTGGAAACACCAAACTCTTACAAAAAATACACCTGCAAACTCACAAATCTGCACTATTCAGCACAAGGGAAAACTCTGCATGAGCTTGCACATGGAATAGCATCAAACACCCATTCTTAGCCTTCCTAGAAACCTAAAAAATACCATCTTTGGGTCTCCTTCTCCATAGGTTTGGCAGCCTCTAAAGAACAACAAAGCAATGCGCAAAAATCAAGTTCAAGAATGAGCCCAAAATGCCTCCAAACCCCTTTAAAAGAGGGCATAACCCTAAATCACAACCAAAAGGGGTGAATAAGACATATTTTAATAATATTTAACATTTATTAATCCATTGGTTTCCAAAAATTAAGCTCTTTTCCCAAAACTTTACTTTTTGACCCTGCCGACCTTAGCAAAAATTATTAATTTTAATTATTTTGAAAAAGGGGACATGACACTGTTCCATGAATTTGGTTCTTTTTTTTTATTTAACTTAGGCATTATTTGGTCTAGATTATCTTCTCTCATTTGTCTTTCAGTCATAATGGACGGCTGCCATCTCTCATCAATTTTATTGAACAGTTCATTGGGTATAAGATTCCCAATTTCCAATGGTGTCATCTTGAAATTTCCCATCATTTATATCATCACATCCTCTATATTTACCTTATCATTATTATCCAACTTTTCATAATTAATAAATCTGAACCCAACCAAACTTTTTGTACTCTTGATGTTTTGAAAAATTTCATCCACATTGGTCAGATGCTTATGCTTGGCCACCTTGAATTTTTTGACATCATCTATGTCTGTCGTCTCCTCATCTTCATCATCCTTTTGCAACACCAATTTTATTCTTGGATTATTTCTAGGGTATCTCAACTCAACCTTAGCTTGTAGTTTCTTTCTTTTCCTTGAGCTTTCCCCTTTAGTGTTCTTTGTCATGCAATTTTCTTTTGTGGCTCAGTTACTATTGTAGTTGTAGATACCCTTGTTCTTGGTCTTGTTATAGGAGGAGGAGTAGGCTTCTTCTTTAAGCTCTCCTTTCTAGTGGGCTTGGAAACTACTATTTCATTACCATTCTTTCTTGCATCTACTTCTTCATCCTCACTTTCTTTTGAATCACTATATAGGTCCTCACCATGACCTTGTGTGATCTCTAGTGGTGCATCCTACTCTTCTCCTTGACCTAACATCTTCTCAAGATTCTTAACTATCTTATTTATTTTCCTTTCCATGGTTATAGTTTTCAATCTCATGGTTATCTTGGTTTTGGCTTCTTCATACCTTCCAAATATGTTATCATTTCTGTCAACTTATTCTTCTAGTAAATTTGTGATTGCTATAGGTGTTTCATCAATTTTTACCTCATAGGATAATGGCCTCAACCATGCTACCCTTGGTATAACAGGTTGTACATATGTGAAATCAGTATCAAGAAGGAAACATACATCATCATAATATTTCTCAACTAGGGATACATGGATTCTTCTCATCTTCCTCATCTTCTTCTTTAATTAAAAAAAGTAGTTATCCATTACACTATCAAGATTATCCATTACACTATCAAGATTTTCTCCTAATTTATGAATAAAATCACTTATATATTGTATCACTGGTCGGTCTTTACTCTAGAAAATATCTCCTATGGTAGGAAAAGTCTTTTGAATATAGAAAAATATGCAAAATATTAGGGATCCAAACTTACACATTGAGCTCTTTGCCTTCTTGAATGATGATAAGTTCTCTTCTAGTTGAGTCAATTGTAGATCATAAAGATCATATGTAAGATCCTTCTTGTGTATATTCCATGCCCGATCAATTGCAACACAAGGAACACTATCCATCCTTCTCAAATGGTAAAATTTGTGTGCTATCACCCTTACTGCAAAGTCAATCTCAAGATCTGTGATTGTAGAGATTGTCATACCTCATTTGTTCCACACTGCCATTGTGTTTTCCTAAATCACTTTGTTACTCTAACCTCGCATATTCTTATTTCCATTGAGAATAGGATATTCGATAGCTTGGTGAATGATCTCCTTAGTGATGTTTACCGGCCCATTCTCCAACCATAAATGCATGTCATGAACTCATCTCAAAATTATCTTAATCCATTCAATGTTGAAGTTATGAGGGAAGTCTAGGGCACAAACTAACCCTTTGTTGACAATTTGTTAGTGCTTAGCCTTGAACAATCCATTTTTTAACAATTTATTATATGCCTCCCTTAGCTCATAATCTCCAATCTCACTTACTTTCTACATGTACCATGTCCTAACATCATTAATCATTAAAACCTTTAGCGGGATCGACGACATGGCTCCTGAGAGAACTCCCTTCACCACACTCTCAGGTACTCCATGAAAAATTTGGGGGTAGAGAAGAATCACTCCTAACCATTTTAACATTCTTTACCTCCTTGCCTTGATTCTTCACTTCAATAGATGAACTGGCAGCTATTTCTTCAAGTTAGGGTTCGTAATATAGATTTTGAGTAACTCATTAATAACAGGTCTTATCAACACTTTGCAATATTCACCGATGATACATAGTTGAATCTTCACACACTTAACTCTAATTTCTATGTACAATTTCTTATTTTCCATTCAAATAATTCATTTCATGTTAGGAATAAGGTGTCTCAACCTTGGATAATTCCTATTCTTATTATTTGTTTTGTAAATGTATTTTTTGCAAATAATGTAATTAAGTGTGAGTGTACATGTCTAGCTGGCATGTTGATGTGTCACTCCAATTGATGTTTCGGCATCTTGTGCATAAGGAGATCATGACTGAAACGGTCATGACGGATTCCTATGATGCGTAAGAACTATTTAAGGAATGTGCTATGACAGGTGTAAGAGCATCTTATGACTTGGGCGTATTTGGGTGCCCAAGAAGAAGTGGTTGGTGTGTGTAAGAGAATATGCCAAAAATAGGTTGGTATGATAGATTCTCTTACACTCCTCTTGTGACCGTTATTTTTGGCAAATTCTATGACAAGCTGTCATAGTCTATTCTAGGGATGGACACCTATTCTTGGGATTGCATGTAACAATTGTGTACATGTGGCTTTGTGCATGGGTCTTGGTGGTTGTGCCTATTTTTGGGTCCAGAGGAGTCTATATATATGATGCTGCTCCTATGGGAGAGATATAATAGAAATATAAGTCTTGTTGGCTTTGTCTCTCATTTCCTGAAAGAACTTGCATTGCAAGTGTATTGTAATCTTTGTGTTAAAGATAATACATTGTGTAGGTTTTGGAGTGATGGGGTTTTTTACCGAAAGGTTTTCCCCAGGGTATATCATTGTGTCATTCTCTATTTTTCTATATGCATTGTATGTGGTTGCAATATCTTTGTTAAAGTAGTTAACGAATCTAAAATTGTAAGGATTTATAAGAGTTTGCACAATACTCTCTTATAGAGATTAGTGTAGGAAGTTGTTTCCGCACCTGAGTTTCCTTACAAGTGGTATCAGAGCTTGATCAACTTTTGATCCTAGTTGTTGGGTAGGGTTTTTTGAGCTGATCTCAAGTTTGAGTGGGAGTTTTTTGCAGAGCATTCTGAATCTTATTTGTAGATTAAGATGGCAAGTTCATCATATGGAAGAATGGAGGTGGAGAAATTTAATGGTACTAATTTTGAGTTGTGGAAACTCAAGATGGAAGACATGTTGGAAGATCATGACCTATGGGAAGCGACTTCAAATGCTACAAGACCAGAAACTATAGCTCAAGAAGATTGGGATATCAAAGATCATAAAGCTAAGGGTCTCATAAGACTCTGTTTAACTGATGCAGTCCTTTTGAATGTTCTAGATGAGAAAATTGCAAATAGTTTGTGGGAAAGACTTGCGGCCGTGTATCAGGCCAAATCTCTGGTGAACAAGTTGTTCCTGAGGAAGAAGTTGTACTCTCTGCGAATGGAGGAAGGTGGATCCTTAACGGATCATTTAAATGCATTTAATCTGCTGGCTGCACAATTGACATCAGCTAGTGTCAAGTTAGAGGAGGAGGATCATTGCTACACACTTTTGTGTTCTTTACCAGATTCATGGGACCATCTTGTGATGGCTCTTGGAAGCACTTTAGTCACCTTCAAAATGGATGATGTGGTGTCTTCGCTGGTATCAAAGGTGATGCGGAGAAAGGCTTCCATTTTGGAAAAAGAAGCCCTTGCTGTTTGTGGGAGATCCACTGAAAGAGGGAAGAAAAATGAGAATAAGTATGACAATAAGTGTAGATCCAAATTCTGTGGGAAGTCAAAGACTTCCAATAAGTCCAAGGCAAAATGTTGGAACTGTGATAAATCTAGGCTCTTCTGTAAAGACTGCAAAGAGCTGAAGAAGAAGAAGAAAGGTTCAGATTCAGCTTCAGAAAGATCTCAAGAAGATGGCGATGCATTCATCATAGCTTTGGCAGCCCATGCATTTGATGATGTGTCGTTGGTTGAATCGGGTGCATATTTTCACATGACCTCTCATCAAAACTGGTTCTCAAAATATGAAGAGTTCGATGGTGGAAAGGTGTACTTGGGTGATGATTCTCACCTAAAGATAGTTGGACACGGAAGGGTCACTATCAAATTTCCTGATGGATGAGTAAAGGGAATCAACAGAGTTATGCACATTTCAGGTTTGGCACGAAACCTATTATCTGTAAGTATGATGAATGATGTAGGTGTGCAAGTTGTTTTTTTGAAAGAAGGATGCAAGATGATAAGAGGATCGATAGTGCTTGCAAGGGGTACTAGGAGAGGTACCTTATTTCAGCTAGATGCATGTATTCCTCTATGTAATAGTTCTTCATCCTCACCATCTGAACAAGCAGTGAAGAAGTCTGTGGCTATTGGTTCTGATGGTAGTGCAAACACTTTGGAAGGTAAGCTTCCTGCAGAAAAGACAATGTTGTGGCATATGAGATTTGGCCACATTGGTGAAAAGGGTCTCAGAACCCTGAAAAATGAAAATCTCATTGAGGGGTTAAATGATTGCAATCTTGAGTTCGACTTCTGTGAACACTGTGTCTATGGTAAACAAAATTGTGTTCAGTTTTACTCTAGTTCTCACAAATCTTCTGATGTTTTGTATCTTATTCAT
Organism: Chamaecyparis obtusa; assembly: GCA_027943335.1. Taxonomy (NCBI): domain Eukaryota; kingdom Viridiplantae; phylum Streptophyta; class Pinopsida; order Cupressales; family Cupressaceae; genus Chamaecyparis; species Chamaecyparis obtusa. The sequence continues at coordinate 186,845 of BSBK01001012.1, forward strand.
TCTGATGTATTTGGTCCTGTAAAAGTTCCTTCAATTTCCAAGTCTATATTTTTTGTATCTTTCATAGATGATTATAGTAGAAGGATTTGGATTTATTTCCTTAAAAGTAAGACACAAGTCTTTAGTCGGTTCAAAGAATTTAAAGCTCTTGTAGAGAATCAAACTAGTAAGAAGATTAAGTGTGTGAGAACTGACAATGGTGGTGAGTTTTGCTCAGCAGAGTTTGAACAGTTCTGTAAAGAAAAAGGTATCGAGAGGCATAAGACAACTCCTTATACCCCACAACAAAATGGAGTTGCAAAGAGAATGGACAGGACACTGATGGAGAAGGCTAGGAGTATGCTTAGTGGAGTTGGTTTAGAACAAAGGTTTTGGGCCGAAGCTATGGCCACTACTTGCTATCTGGTTAACAGATCTCCTACATCAGCCCTTGTTGGTAAGACACCCATGGAGGTGTGGTCTAGTAAGAAGCCTTCAATTAGACATCTTTGTGTTTTTTGTTGTGAAGCTTATGCACATGTTCCAAAGGAGAAAAGATCTAAGTTGGAAAACAAAGCTGTTAAATGTATTTTCATCGGGTACAGTGTTGGTGTGAAAGGATACAAGTTTTGGGATCTCGTGACTAGTAAGGTGTTGTATATTAGAAATGTTATTTTCAGAGAGCTAACATCTTCTCCTATTGTGCTACAACTAGATGAAAAAGAAAAGGAAAAAGATGTTGTTCAGTTGCCTCCTACCCCTGAGAAGACTAAACAGAGAGACCATGTTGGGTCTAATGACGAGGAGAGATCTAGCAGCTCTGATAGTTCGGAAGAAGAGGAAGAACAACCTCAACCTCAGCCCTTGATGAGATCCATGAGAGAAAGAAAGCAACCAAAAAGGTTTGGTTATTCTATGTTAGATTCCAGTTGTGCCTTTGCTTTGATTACTAACACTGATGAGCCTAGATCTGTTAAAGAGGCTTTGGGCATGGAAGATGCAGGTTCCTAGATTGAGGCTATGAATGATGAGATGGCTTCATTGGAGAAAAACAAAACTTGGGATCTTGTACCTTTGCCTAAAGGGAGAAAATCTATTGGCTATAAATGGGTATTCAAGAAGAAATTCTGTGTAGATGGCAGTGTTGAAAGGTATAAAGCTAGATTGGTTGCAAAGGGGTATTCAAAGGTAGAGAGAATAGATTATGGTGAAATATTCTCTGCTGTTGCAAAGTTAACATCCATTAGATTTCTTTTATCTCTTGCTGCATCATATGATTTAGAGATAGAACAGATGGATGTGAAGATAGCTTTCCTTCATGGTGATTTGGAGGAAGAGATTTATATGTCACAGCCTGAGCACTACATTGTTAAAGGTAAAGAATCCTTAGTTTGCATATTAAAGAAATCTCTATATGGTTTGAAGCAATCTCCTAGGATGTGGTACCTTAAGTTTGATGCCTTTGTGTTGTCAATTGGATTTGTAAGATCAAAATTAGATCATTGTGTTTATTTTAGAGTTGAAAATGGTCACCTTCTTATTGTTGCATTATATGTTGATGATATGTTGCTATTTGGGAAGGGTAAGGGTATGATTTCTGATTTTAAATCTCAGTTGTCAGTATAGTTTGAGATGAAAGATCTTGGGGTAGCTAGGTACATCTTGGGTATGGAAATTAGTAGAGACAGGTCTAACAGAAAACTTTGGTTGAGTCAGAGTAAGTATGTGAAGTCTGTGTTGGACAGGTTTAGCATGGTAGATTGTAGACCACTATGTGTTCCTATTTCTGTGGGAAAAAATTTATCTGTAGATGATTGTCCAAAATCTCCTAGCGAGGTGGAGGACATGAGTAGAGTACCTTATGCTAGTGTAGTTGGCAGTCTTATGTACGCTATGGTCTGTACTAGACCAGACATTGCCCAAGCAGTGGGAGTCCTAAGTCAGTTTATGGCTAATCCTGGACGGGTACATTGGGATGCAGTTAAGTGAGTATTCAGATATTTGAGGGGTACATCAGATTACTCCATATGTTATCATGGTAACTCTTCTGGATCTCCGCATTTAGTTTGTATTCATGGGTTTTTGGATTCAAATTGGGTAGGTGATATTGACAGTAGGAGATCCACCAGTGCTTATGTGTTCACTATGTTTAGTGGTGCCATCAGTTGGATGAGTAAGCGACAACCTGTGGTTGCTTTGTCCACTATAGAAGTTGAGTACATGGCTGCTACTCATGCTTGTAAAGAATCCATTTGGCTTAGAAGATTGTGTTCTGATGTTGGTGTTGATGCAAAACAGATTACTATTTGGTGTGACAGTCAGAGCGCTATTCACCTTGTAAAGAATCCAACTTTCCATGCCAGAACGAAGCACATTGATGTGCAGTTTCACTTTGTGAGAGATATGGTGGAAGATGGAAAGGTAAATTTGGAGAAGGTAGATACTGTGAAGAATGTTGCAGATGCATTAACAAAACTAGTGGGCACTGAGAAGTTCAGATGGTGTTCGGAGTCTATGGGCCTTTTGGCCTATAGCGGTTAAAGTTCCTGTTATGTTCCTATTACTCTTACAAGGTGTTCGAAAAGTGGGAGAATGTTAGGAATAAGGTGTCTCAACCTTGGATAATTCCTATTCTTATTATTTGTTTTGTAAATGTATTTTTTGCAAATAATGTAATTAAGTGTGAGTGTACATGTCTAGTTGGCATGTTGATGTGTCACTCCACTTGATGTGTCAGCATCTTGTGCGTAAGGAAATCATGACTGAAATGGTCATGACGGATTCCTATGATGCATAAGAACTATTTAAGGAATGTGCTATGACAGGTGTAAGAGCATCTTATGACTTGGGCCTATTTGGGTGCCCAAGAAGAAGTGGTTGGTGTGTGTAAGAGAATACGCCAAAAATAGGTTGGTATGATAGATTCTCTTACACTTCTCTTGTGACCGTTATTTTTGGAAGATTCTATGACAAGTTGTCATAGTCTATTCTAGGGATGGACGCCTATGCTTGGGATTTCATGTAACAACTGTGTACATGTGGCTTTGTGCATGGGTCTTGGTGGTTGTGCCTATTTTTGGGTCCAGAGGAGTCTATATATATGATGTTGCTCCTATGGGAGAGATATAATGAAAATATAAGTCTTGTTGGCTTTGTCTCTCATTTCCTGAAAGAGCTTGCATTGCAAGTGTATTGTAATCTTTGTGTTGAAGATAATACATTGTGTAGGTTTTGGAGTGCTGGGGTTTTTTACTGAAAGGTTTTCCCCAGGGTATATCATTGTATCATTCTCTATTTTTCTGTATGCATTGTATATGGTTGCAATATCTTTGTTAAAGTAGTTAACGAATCTGAAATTGTAAGGATTTATAAGAATTTGCACAATACTCTCCTATAGAGATTAGCGTAGGAAGCTATTTTCGCACCTGGGTTTCCTTACATTTCGCACCTAGGTCCTTGATATGCTTTTTAATATCTCAGGATTCACCCTAATATCCTAGTGGGATTGTAACTTCCAATACCTCTTTTACCACATAACCCCAAAACCATTAGAAAATTTTCTTCTTTAGGACTAGACCGAAGTTGGACTTATCCATAGGAGGTTAATTTTTAATGGGCTCTAGGCACAACGTCGGGGTGATTAATGCTGGTCAACTTCGTGAATCTGATCCATAAAATGTCTATAAAAGGAGGCTTTTTCCTCTCATTTTGACATGCATTATCAATCACTGTGAAAGCTTTTTCATCTTCATGCAAGCATTATAAAGTGAATTATTGTGCAAGTTTAAAGATATTCTAGAATCCATTGAAGGCATCTTTCAAGGATTGAAGTCTTCCTTGGACATAGATATTGATTGTTTCCCCATTGGAGGTAAAGTAAAGAAGTTTAAAATCAAGGATGGAGATCTACATCCATGCATAAAGTCTTCTTCTTCCTCAAATCAACTTTTATAGAGAATTAAAATATCTACTCCATCAAGTTTTTTCTTACATGATTTCCTTTGGGTTTTTGTGTTGAGTCAAAGCTATTAAATCAACATTCTTGATTACATTTTGTAGGCAATTTGGCTGAGTTGATTACATAGATGTTTTCATTATGGAAACATATGATCCACATGAAGATTACACAGGTCAGAGAGCAAGTATGACAGAGCGCATTACAAATTTGTCTAAGTGTGAGATAGTGTTTTACCAGTGAACCTGGACATAGTTTTTGTTTGTGATGTTGACTAGAGTAAGTTCAGTGCTTTCACACTTAAACATAGACTCTATGATGTCTATTGATCACCCATCTCGGAGCGCAAGTTAGTACGTCATGTACAGAAGAAGTTATGACAGTTTTACCGAAGACAGTGTGAAGTCGACAGGAGAGAATATGAAGACAGACCTAGTAAAGAGTTAAGAGATTATTTTGTTTATCAAAATAATGACTTAACAATATAAAGGGATGACATCCTAGATGTTAACTCTTGGATAAATCTATTGGTATAAATGTAAATGTAATTGTAATTGTATTTGCAAGTAATTGTAGCAGTACTGAAAAAGGAGGACAAGTGATATGATGTGAAGTATATGAAGCATATGTAATAGTTATAGTGAAAGAGAAGCGAAGTGATTTTGATGAAAGAAGTATAAGGTTATGTACCTTAACCTATTTTTTAATTAGTGTATATTGTACATTACTTGTTTAGGCAGTGGGCTCATCTGGTAATCACATTTTGTACTACAACTCCTAATAGCGTTGAGGCTTCTAACAAAGCCTATAGTCCCTTAATCAGGACTGATACACTATATGCTTGTAATAAAATCCTAATAGGGTCAACATCCTTAACATGATACTTTTGATTAGTGGATCTTTGTGGGTACCATCCCCACCAGGGTTTTCCCTTGGCGAGGGTTTCCTCGAGAACAAATAATGTGTTATGAGTTCTTTATTGTTATGCATGTTGTTTAGCTTCTTATGTTATGCATGTATAAAGATAATCTGTTAAATCCATAATTGGAAAAAAGATAAATTTTGTAGAATAGTGATTCACCCCCCCCCCCCCTCCTCTCCCTCTTAGTATTCCCTATTTCTAACAATTGGTATCAGAGCTTAGTTACTCAGAAAAGAATCATTCAAGGAAAGCCTAGCAGCTTGAGTAAGATCTCTATGGATATGGATCAACTATAGAAGAATCTTGAAGAAGCTCTTAAATAGATTGACTTTCTTACTATTGAAAAAGATACTTTGAAAATAAAGTATGATGATGCAAAGAACCTCATTGAGAAACTGAAAAACAAATTGGAAGATCTGAGATCTAAAAAGGAATCTGAAGTTTTTATTGAAGATTGTGATGACAATGTGGAAAAAGAAAAAGAAATCCTTAAGCATGAATTGATGATAGAAAATTTGAAGCTTAGTTTGAAAGATGGAAATGGCAAGAATGAAGCAAATCTGAAATCTGAGAATGAAATTCTAAAGACTGAAAATGAAGGACTAAAATCTAAACTTTCTAAAGTAACATCTGAACTTGAGAAAGTCAATTTGTAGTATGATGAACTTGAGAAATATAATAAGATTGTCAAAGGTGAACTAACTCAATCCAAACAACAACTTGAAAGGCTATATTCAACTAGTGAGAAGATTGATGAACAAATATCTTATCAGAAACCATTCTATGATAAGACTGGTCTTGGATTCAACACTTTCAAAGCAAATGATGAAGGCAAGGAACCAGATTTGAAGATATCTGAAAGCATGGATGAGAAGAAGCCTGATGAGATCAACAAATCTGAAGGTACACCTAAAGAAGAAGAATCATCGAAGCAAGATGAATCACCAAAAGATATGCAAAGAGAATTCAAAGGTAGATGTTTTTCTTGTAATAATATTGGTCATATGAAGAGAGATTGCACAGGTAAACAATTTAAACCTCTTAATGGTTATTGTTACAATTTTCATGGTTTTGGACATAGAGCTATTGATTGTAGGAAACCTAAATTTATTGAGAATAATGATGGTAGTAGAATGTTTAGGAATACTAACAATGCAGATAAGAAACCTACTGAAGATATGAATAGAAGAAATGGAGTAGTATGTTATAGATGCAACAAGGTTGGACACATTGCTAGAAACTACAGATCACAAATCAATCAATTTCGACCAAGATATGGAAACAATGGAATTGTTTGTCAGATATGCAAAAAGATTGGACATAAAACAAGGTTTTTCAGAATGAACAATAGAGTTTTTCATCCTAATCCTAACCCCAAAAATCATGCAAGAAGAAATGAAGATGCTAGTAACAGTCAGAAAGGATGTTGTAGTAATTCAGATGAAGTGAAGTTTATCAAAAGAATAGATCAAGGAGACATATTCAACATTGAAGGTAATCAGGAAGATGAAGTGATGAAAGGTAAGAAAGAATCTTTACCTTATCTATCTCAAAGTAATTAATTCATGTAAATTGTAGTAGAATAGGAACTTAGATTTACTATAGAAGTAGATATATGATGAATTGAGTCTTGCACAGTTAATGCAAGGTATTTTATGATGTTATAATGCTATGGTTAAGAGCGCAAAGAAAAATATTATGTTTTGCGAGATCGCAAGAAGTTTTAAGTTTTGCAGGTTAGCAGAGAACTTTTTGGAAAGAAGTGACAAAAGAATTTAATGTGATGTCAGATCTAAGTGAGATTGAATTAATAAAAGGTTATGATCAGTATTATTTGATCATCAAAGCAAATTCAAGTGTTAAGGAGATCGGAGAGTAGTGATTGAAAGCATTTTGCAAGGATTTGGAGAAGAATTTTGTGCCAAATCTATGCAAGCCTTAAAATCATGAAATTAAGGTATTTTACTTGACAAATCTTTAAATCAGTAAAGGAATTTAAAGAAATCATGAATGTTTCCTTAATACACAATGTCAGAGATAAGAATAGACCTAAATTGAAAGGGAAATAGTAGAACCCTTGGAAGAAGACCCTAGGTTTGCATTATCATCTATACCAGACAGAGTATTACACTTAGAAAATGTCAGAAGTTATCTTGGATGGAAACTAGAGAGAGTAAATGATAGTGATTTCACTTATGAGTATCAAAAGATTTACAATCAGGATATGACACTGAAACAAGGTTTTAAATATTTGGAACATAATGAAATTGTCAAATATGGATTACAGTATGAATTTGACAATGAAGAATGCACTAAGATCATCTTGAGAAAAATTCATAATGGAAAGTTTTGGCTAGAAGATAGAGTGATAGATATTATAGCTGATTTGATTCATGAAGTCACTGCATTATCTAAAATTGGAGCTATTCCTTTTAATGAGAAAAACATGAGGAAAATAGTCATTGACAACAAAAACTCATCCTATAATGGTAGAGGAATTGTGATTAGTAAGATCAAACAAGATGATGTGAGATACTTATGCAAGATCCTAACTACTAAGTTTTGTGCAAATTCAAGAGAGGATGACATGGTAGCTGGAATGGTACATGCAGCTTATCTTATGTGTGTTGACAGGGTACCAGTTGATATGTGTGAAATTCTAAGAATTCAATTGTTTGAGAACTTGGAGAAGATCAAGAAAACTAAGTATACACAGTTTAGGTTCTCATCCCTAATCACATATATGTTCTTTCATCTTTTGAGGAGATTTCCTTACACCATAGGAAATGACTGGAATGATGGACAAACTACAATGGAAAGGATTAAATTAGTATACAAAAGGCATGTTATTGATAGTGCTAATGAGAGTGCAATACTTGTTATTAAGACATTTCAGAATATTGTGTCTAGCGAATCAAGGATCCCTAAGTCTCTTGTTGAAAAATATAAAGATGATATATGTTTTATGGTGGATACTGACCTTACCTATATTGAAGAAGTAGAGCCTAGAATAGAGTTCATAGACTCTCTCGGCTATGAAATATCTGAGGTAGAGACTGAAGAGTATGTTAGTAGACTACTGAAGTGTAAGTTTGACACTCAGTGTAACAAGTTTGGAACCTTTCAGGAGAACTTCAACTCCACAAAGATTCTAATTGAAGACAAGCAATCTAAGAAGAGAGTTGAGAGAACTATTAAGATAATCCTAAAAGATACAGGAATGATAGAGAGAGATTTTTTGGTAGCAAAGCAGACAACAGTAGCAATCAGAGAGAGTGGAAAAAAGGAGTTTTATCTATCCCTCATCTATCATCAATTGTAGTGCCACAGGAAGAACCACAAGTAAAGGTGAAAGTGGAAGTACCTGAGAAGGACATAGAAACAAACATGTCTACTAGATCCACTTCTTCCACACCTAGAAAAAGAGTTAAGGAGAGTGCCACTAGACCAGGAAAGAGACATAAAACTCTAGTGCAACCTATTCCAAGAAAGATTGTAGAAGTTAAAGATGATGTCCCTACTAAGAAGAAAGCTTGGAAACCAAAATTTGAAAAGCTTAATGAGCATATTATTGAGAATGGTGACTTTGCAAGAATGAAAAAATATTATGAACTTTATGATTATACTGATAGACTTAATCTAGACAATGCAGTGGTGAAGCATATGATCTTGACTGGCAAGAAGTTTGATACTATTCAAGGACAAATACCTAATGATCTATATAACAAACTTTTAAATAGGAAGAAGAGACATCTATCCGAGAAAAGCTTGTGAGGAATCTTTTTGAAATAAGAGATCAAACTGATTTCAATCAAATCATGAAAGCCCTAAGCACCCATCTGAGAACCAAAAGGAGAACAATTTAGATTATAGGAGGCAGATATGAAGAAGTAAATTTTGATACAGAACAGACAATTATCAAGGTTATGGCAGAATATGTTGGAGAATCATTAGTTGCAGCAGAGCAAGAAGGTGAGAAATTACAAGAGGACATTCCCTCTTCTCTAGCTATTAATATTGAAGATGAAATAATGAATGTAGAAGGTACAAAAATCACCTTGGATACTGATTAAAATGTATTCAAGAATTTGGAGAACATTGTTGACAATTCGGCCTTTGAAGAATAGGAAGCTACAAAAGAAGAAGAAATGATAGAGACCATAGTTGTAGAATCACTAGTTACAGAAGAAAAAATTCCCATTCCCACCAAACAAGATACCAGTCTTACTCCCGAGACTAGAAAGAAGACTCAAATTGGATCTATGATTGAGCATTTAGGAAAATAAGTAAATGATGATGATCAATTGGAACTATTTACATCCTTGAACAAAATAATTGGTAAGAATAAGAAGGCGAAGAGTTTTGAAGGGTGTTTGAAGGAACTAATTGAGAAGGTACAAAGTACCGTGACTACAAAAATTTTAGAAGCAGACCCTATGGAGAAAGCAAAGAAGGTAATGAGCACCTTTGATAATGAATTCACAAACCTAGCTGATATTGCAAAAGTGAAAGCACAAGTAGACTATGAGGCTAGAATGCTTTTTAACATCAGTCAATATATCAGCAATAATATCAATACTCTTGATATTTGTATCAAGGATTTGAGGAAGAATTTGGAAATAGGTAAATCTTTGTACATACAGTGTACAAAATCAAAGACTTTGATAGCTAAGGAAGATCATAAGATAAAATTGAAGGGAGCATAAATTCTAAATGAAACAAACCTTCTGTCTAGTCCCAATGTGAAGGTATGTGATGTTGAGAAGAAAGTTAGAAAACTTTATGATGAAATCAGAGTTATACAAGATGAGAGAGATAGGAAACTGAGAAGATAAACTCTTTTGAGAGAGCATGCTTCTATGAAGTTGAGCTTAATTGAAGAGCAGTTGGAAGTTCATGTCTTTCAGCAAAGACATCTTTTTAGAAATTTAACTTTGAAAACCTCCAAGCATGTGAAATTGCTTCTTATGGACTGAGCGCACTACTTAATGTGGCAGATTCCATTAAGAAATCATGGGAGAAGGAGATAGAAGCCATGAAGATAGATTTTTTAGATTGTGTTGTAATCCTACCATCTTTGCAATAAATGAATTAAGGTATAACTTTTTCTGATACAATTTTGTGACCCTCCCTACCTTATTTTGTCATTATTGTCAAAGGGGGAGAGATATATAGAAGAAAATTGATAGTACATGATAAGGGTTGTTACTCTTAGGGGGAGTACTATATTAAAGGAAATAATTTTTGAGGAGTTATAAGGATAGTATGTATTTTATACTATGGCCATAGTTTTCAACAATTTTGAGATTTTGAGTTGTACACTTAGCCAATTTTCTCATATGTTCCCACCAATGAAAAAGGGGGAGATTGTTGGAAATTAGGCTAAGTTGATTACATAGATGTTTTCATTATGGAAAAATATGATCCACATGAAGATCACATAGGTCAGAGAGAAAGTATGACAGAGCGCATTACAAATTTGTCTAAGTGTGAGACAATGTTTTACCAGTGAACCTAGACACAATTTTTGTTTGCAACATTGACTAGAGTAAGTTCAATTCTTTTTCACTTAAACATACATTCTATGATGTCTATTGATCACCCATCTCAGAGCACAAGTCAGTACGACATGTACGGAAGAAGTTATGATAGTTTTATCGAAGACAGTGTGAAGCTGTCAGGATAGAATATGAAGACAGAACTAGTAAAGAGTTAAGGGATTATTTTGTTTATCAAAATAATGATTTAACAATATAAATGGATGACATCCTAGATGTTAACTCTTGGATAAAGATATTGGTATAATTGTAATTTTAATTGCAAGTAATTGTAGTAGTATTGAAAAAGAAGGACAAGTGATATGATGTGAAGTATATGAAGCATATGTAATAGCGATAGTGAAAGAGTAGCGAAGTGATTTTTATGCAAGAAGTATAAGGCTATGTACCTTAACCTATTTTTTAATTAGTGTATATTATAAATTACTTATTTGGGCACTGGGCTCATCTGGTAATCACATTTTGTACTACAACTCCTAATAGGGTTGAGGCTTCTAACAAGGCCTATAGTCCCTTAATCAAGATAGATACACTATATGCTTGTAATAGACTCCTAACAGGGTCAACATCCTTAACATGATACTTTTGATTAGTGGATCTTTGTGGGTACCATCCCCACTGAGGTTTTCCCTTGGCCAAGGTTTCCTCAAGAACAAATAATGTGTTATGAGTTCTTTATTGTTATGCATGTTGTTTAGCTTCTTATGTTATGCATGTATAAAGATAATCTGTTATATTTATAATTGGGCAAAAGATAAAGTTTGTAGAATACTGATTCACCCCCCCCTCTCAGTATTCCCTATTTCTAACACATTATAGTACAATTATATCAACATGGAATGATATAATAGGTGATGAAATAGGTGATGAAGTTGCAGATTTAGATTTAGATTTTTTAGATTTTCAGAACTAGGGATTGATCCTTTATAGAATTTAGTATTTTTTATGCTTCCAGTACTAGGATGAATTGAGTCCCCAAAACAAATTTCTCAATCTCTCTTATGTGTCAAAATAGGTGATGAAGTTGCAGATTTATATTTTTTAGATTTTCAGAACTAGGGATTGATCCTTTACAGAATTTAGTAGTTTTTATGCTTCCATGACTAGGATGAATTGAGTCCCAAGTAGACATCATACTGAGGCTTTGTAAATTTCACATTTGGGAATTACAGGTCCAAATTTTTAGGTCAAAACCTATTTCTGATTCTGATAGGTATTTGATAGTCAATTCTAAATTTGAAGTTTACTTTTCTTCTCCTATCCCTCAAGGTGAGTTCATTAATCTTATTTTCCTTTAGCATTTAATTTGTTACATTATATTTTATATCCTATCTTGATGGTTATCATTTCCTTTATCATTGCATAAGTATGACATATCCCATCTTGATGGTTATCATTTCCTTTATCATTGCATGATTTTTTGTCATACTTTATATTTTATATCCATACATTTATCTCCATACAAGAAATCAAAAAAATCCCACATTGCGTAGGCCATGAATTGGCATCCATAGTCTTTTTGTTGTGCTAGTCAGATTTATATTATTGGGAGTTTTGTAGTCCAATGTATGTATTATCTTGGTGAGTGATCTACCTCTTAGCATGGGTTACCATTTCCCACATTACATTTTGGTGAACCCAACTTATAACATTTCCATTATGATTTTTGGTTTTAGATTTCTCTACCATATTTCTATTTTGAGATCCATTTTTGTTTAACCATGGAAATATGTCAACTAGATTGGTGTGTAATTACTTATGTCATTTCCTTCCTTCTTACTTCTCTTTGTCAAACACATGGAGTGAATCGAAGCCTTTTTCTTTGTTCTACATTTGTATTCCTTCATGGTATTCTTACATATAGCATAATAAGGTTAACCAATATATCTCTTCATTATAAAGCATACCTCAAAAATATTATTAATATTTCATGTATGTTTCTTCTTACAATTTTAACTAAATGCATGCAATATATAGATAACATAAGGGTATTTGTTAACAAACCTAATAATAATCTCCCTAATCTTATCCCTCAACATTTCCTAGATAATTTCTCTCCAAAAATAAGACATAGTCCACCTTCCTCCCAAACTAAGGGTAATAAGGATGATCATTTCACTAGATAAACTATTCACACTTCTTTTTCCTTCCAAAAATCAACCTCAAGATTATACACCATAGCCTATACAACATGATCAAGGATTTAGTGACCATAGCTCCAAGGATCCTCCTATTCCTCCTAAAGATAACCATGTGCCTCAAGATAACCCTCCTTCTCAACCAAATCCACCTCTTGAAGTTCTCTTACCAACACCATCTCATGATCCTTCACCTTATGATGATCTTGAAGCTTTGACTAGACAAATTTATATAAGTATCAAGTATCATTCTAGGATAAGATTTCATTATACTTTTTTCACAATCCACATACTTCTAATGGTGAATTTTCATGCTACATTCATTACTCTAATACACATTCTCTTTGTGATTGTAATGAGTTTAAATAGTTTATTCATGATTTAGCTGGTAGAAGTCTCCTTCATATAACAACATTTATCATATAATTTATTCATCTGAAAGGAATACCTTAGTCATTCATCTCCTATTATGTTTCTCTTCATTATGCAACACTTTTCACATAATGTGCACTAAGGGCGTCATAATAGGATTCTATCTCTCTTTCTCTATAAGATGGGGTGGGCAAGACATCTTTGTTTTTTTCCTCTCTGGAGATCCATTTTCTCCTTTTGTTAGCATGTTTTACATGATGCACTACATAGGGAGCTTATGTATCTTCCCTTTGCATCCTATATTTCTTGTGGCTTTGCATATTTTTGGTACTCTCTCTCATGAATTTTTTCCTTAACACAAGTTTCCACTTTAAGTTTCCACAATACCTACCAATACGCCTAGACTACTTGTGACTCTATGTTTGGATGAGTATGTTGGATCAAAATTTCAAAGTGTAGAGGTAACTATGCAAAAAAAAACATGTGAACTTATTTTTGGTGGAAGAGAGTTACACAAGTTCAATAAATCTCCTGACCAGATCTAGCACAACCCTGAAGGTGGATTGAAAGAAAATGTGGTGCATGAGCACTTGAGGAGGAAATGTTTTTGGTAATCATTCTTTGTGGTTGCAGACTATGACCAAGCAGAATCAAGATCAGGCAACATGACGCTCAACTCTAGAAATCCGTATGTGCTACTATTTTGGGGGTTGCATTTTAAGGGTCTTTGCCAAAAACATCCACTCCACCATGACTCTCATGATTCCCAAACATGGGTATCTGGAAAATTTAAACTATTATACTTTAATACTTTGTTCAGGTTTGGGGTCCTTATAAAACCTAATTTTACTTAATCGGAACATATATGCAACTTAAATGGACCAATACTTTAACACAAAGAAATATTTTATTGTTATAAAAATAACATATAATTATATAAAATAAAACTTATATCCAACACAAAGAGACCAATATTTGATCGCTAAAACTTTTTGACAATCTCACATTTTTCATGAGAAAATACAAGGCATTTATTGTGTTCACCTTTTATATTTACAATAAGACAAATTGTTAATATAAAATACCCTAATGCATATGCATTTCTACCCAATAGTTGTACACAAAAGAATAGTATTTGTACACTAACATAACAACGCTTATTTAAATGAGCATATTAGTCTTTGACTAACACACATATACTAGATACCTATGATATTTAATTTGAGACAACATTTTATTTATTTCACTTGTTAATGAGTTCATTTATATGTTTATAATATAACATTTATAGGTTCTCATGTGTTCAAGTATTGGTCCATTTTTATCAACATTTGGAGATATGTTGATTTATGTGCAGATTATTTAATTATAATATATAGTAAAAATATGTGGTAAGATTGGATAATATATTCACAAGTGGGTGATTGACTATTGGCCCCCACATGACTACTGGTCCATCTCCCCTAGTGTGAGCTTATCTAATTTGTGTCAAGTCTTTTTGTATATTCCATGACTCTCAAAGAAGTCATGCATCCAGTTCTTTGATTGCATCATCATAAATATCATGACTTTTTCAATTTGCATTACAACTATTGTTTGAGCGCACAAAAATTCACCTACTGTTTGACAATTACAACAACAAATCATGACTTAAAATAATATTCAAAAGAAACGTTCTATATCAATTAGGTATTTGAAACATGTATTATAACTAAAATTTAAGCTTGATTGTATGGTCCTCAATAATTCAATAAGATTGATTATATATGTATAATTATCTATAGTATTTTTCTTTAAACATATGTTTTAATATAATTTAAAGAGTAGTTTTAATACTAAAATATTTTTTCTTTCAAAAATACAATTAAATATTTGTTTGACAAATCATGTCATTTTTCAAATTAAAGCTTTTTAGTGTAGACTAATGAATTAGTTAAAGTAAATGTTTTATTGATATTGAATTTCCACAATCTTCAATGTCAAGTGTTGTTTCTGATTAATTGTGTGAGAGTTTTTACCATGAACATTTCAGATCATAGTTGTTAGCATAATATATTAGTGAGTTTTGGCGTTGGGTAGTTAGGTTACTCAGGTTGGTTAATCTGTTAAGCAACCAACTCTTCTTTTTTGTTTCTATTTATTCTCGTCCTCTATTTGATTGAGGTGCTGCAATACAATATATTTTGATCTAAGCCTCCATGTGGTATCAGAGCGAACACTGGGTCACATTGCAGTCCAGGCAATTTGGTAGAATGCACAGGTAAACTGTGCTGGGAGATCGGAGCACAAACATAGCAGTTGGGAGAAGATTGCGCTAGTAAACTGTGATGGGAGATCGGAGCACAAACGTAGCAGTTGGGAGAAGATTGTGCTAATTGCAGTTCAAACCCACACGTAGTAGTTGGGAGAAGACCGTGCTAATTGCAGTTCACACCCACTATGCTGGCGAAAGGAGTGCACACTTTGAGCAAACACGCATGATAGAACAGAGCGCACATAGTGCTGATTGCTGGTTGTAGAAATGCAGTCCTAGTTACTGGTTGTAAAAACGCAGTGCTAGTTGTAGAAACACAGTGCTGGTTACTGGTTGCAGTTCTTGGCACACGTTGTGCAGAAATGAACTGCTGGTTACAGTTTCTTTAACTGTTTCTTTCCGTTTCTGGTTGTTGTTTCTTTAAACCGTTTCTGGTTGTATTTTCTGGTGTCACAAGTAATCCTGGAATATAACATGCTTCCAGTGATAATGCAGGGTTTTATTTTGCCTTGATTGATGCTCTACAAAATATTGGGAATCTCAGGTTTGATGAATTAATTCGGAAAGGGCTCCTCCACTAGTTTCTATTTGATGTCTGTTGTCAGGTCAACAAGATTCAGCAGCAACTCGAGGCGAATTATGATGGAAATAATGAAGATAAGGTAGAGCACCAACATAAGCATTCCCGTCTCACTGCACATGTGTACCGTGCCCATCTCCATTCTCCTTGTCCTTAAAGGACTATCTCAGTTTCAAGTCTATGTCCCCGAATCGAGGATTTTAATAAAATATTTATTTTCTATCTTTTATCATGTATGTACCAAAAATTCTCTTGTCAGATACTCAACTACTTAAAGGAAGTAACTATGTTGCGTGGAAAATCAAGATATGTACCATTTTCCAGTTCGAGGATTTGGTGTTACTAAATGTCCGAGCGATCCTGATGAGTAGAAGAAATTTGACAAAACCAATTCAAAGGCATTAATTCTTATCACTCTTAGTATATTTGATGAGGTTCAACCCTATGTCCGAGATGCAGACACATCTAAAGAAGCTTGGTATGCTCTTTCCACAATTTTTGTGGTGAAGAATCAAGCCAAAGTACTTCATTTACAATCTAAATTGCATACTCTTCATGTGCAAAATGGTGAAAATATTGTGTATTTCTTGTGCCGTGTATATTTTCTTAGTGCAGAACTCTTTTCTCTTGGAGAGACAGTAGAAGATAAACTCCTCATTCCTATTACTTTGTGTGCTCTTCCTTCTAAGTTCAGGACATTTGTTACTAGCCTGAGCATCACAAAACAACAAGTATCATTTGAAGAATTGATAAACTTACTTCAACAAGAAGAATCTCTTCAATCTTTACATGAGGAATTTGAAGAAAACTCTCTTGTCTCTCACCGACAACATCGCCACAATGCTCGTCAAGGGCCCTCACCTCAATTACCACCACAGTTATCTCCTCCACAAGTTTCCCAACAGAAGTCTTCTCCTCGATGGTGCCACATTTGTAATACTCATACTCATAATAGAGACCGTTGCTAGTACAATGGTCTTAAGAAAAGTTCTTCCAGTAAAGAGAGCTCTTCCAGTCCTAGTCATTCTCTCCAACCTCATGGATGCTCTCATAGACATCGTAAGCGCAAAAATGTTGCTACACAACAAGATGAGACATCTGATGGGTCTCCTAATTAGGATACTCCTACTCCTTGTATCACTCCAAATTTGGTGCTTGTATCTAAAACTACTCCATCATCACGCGATGTTTGGCTGATCGATTCTGGTGCTAGTAAACATATGACTGGAGATAATGGGTTGTTCGATACTTTGAATCGTACACCAACTGGTGATGTCATTTGTATTGCTGATGACAAAGAGTATGTATTCGAAGGCTTTGGTACAGTTACCATCCCTCTTAACACGGGAAGTTTCTCTCTGACCAATGTTCTCTATGTTTCTGGTTTTACTAGCAATCTTTTTTCTGTTAGTCAACTTTTAAATCACAGCCTTAGGTCAAATTTCAGGTCAAGGATGGTGTTAAAACTTTCCTCATCTCAAAAGATGGAATCATCCTTTCCCGTGGTTTCAAGAAGGGGCATCTTTTTTCTCTTGATATAGCTTCCTCCTTGGGTGTTGCGCTTTGTGATTCTACTATGGCATCCACCTCCCTCTAGAATTATAAATATGGTCATCTTTTTGCTACATCACTTTCTCAGTTGATCTCATATGATGGTGCAAGGTCTTCCTTCTCTTTCCTTGTCTTCTATGCCTGTATGTTCTGACTGTCTTGCAGGAAAACAACATCGAGACTCCTTTCAATCCAGTACTTATCATGCCTTAGAACCACTTGCTCTTGTTCATACTAATCTTTACGGACCTATTCCTACTTCTTTTCAAGGATGTCACTATTTTGAGCTATTTGTCGATTATTTCTCTAAGAAGACTTGTGTCTATTTTCTCCAATAGAAGAGTGAGGCTTTCTCTCATTTCCATACCTTCTACTATGAGGTGATTCGTGAAACTACTAAGCCTCTTCTTGTTCTCCGCTTAGATCATGGGGGAGAATTTAATTCTACTAAATTTTTTGAGTTCTTGAAGGATCATGGCACCAAGAAACATTTGAAAACTCCCTATACACCTCAACAAAATGTTGTTGCAGAGCAGTGCAACAAGACTATCTTGGAGATGGCTCGATGTCTACTTGCTACTACAAAGTTGAAAGAGCAGTTCTGGGTAGAGGCAGTTCACACAACAGTATACTTGCTTAATCGAGCTCCCACTAAAGCTCTCACAAATAAAACACCTAAAGAAGTATGGAGTATCTGCAAACCATCTGTTTCACATTTATGATAATTTGGTTGTACAACATATATACATGTCCCAACTCAGAAAAAAAATAATATTGATTCTCAGACTCTCCCTTGTATATTCTTGGGCTATAGTTCAGAGTCCAAGGCTTATCGTCTTATGGATCCCATGACCAACCATATTATTATTACTAGAGATGTGGTCTTTGATGAATATTCTTTCTCTTCACTACAAACTCATGTCATTGTTCCTACGACCTCTCATAAGACTCTCTCACCCTCAGATGATGAGATTGAGCCTTCTTCTCAACTAGGTGTGGAAGAAGAATTACATGGTGATTTCTATGTGGATATAGGTTTTTTGGAGGCTCCTAGTCAACCAAAACCACATCTGAAATGGGTTCAAAGTACACTTTGTGACTCTCACCTAAGTTCTCCTCCAAATCTCTCTATTAGGAATAGTCCCAAGAGATAATTGAGAGGGGGGGGTGAATCAGTTATCTACAAGTTTCAATTATTTATTCAATTAAGTATACTTAAACATAAAGAATAAACACAATGAAAAAACACTTGAACGCAACACCAATATTTTGGTTACGGGGAAACCCAAATAGGTAAAAACCCCGGTGGGAATTGACACCCACTAATAATTTGTAGTAGTGTATTATGATCCTTGTTAGAAGATCCTTAACCCTGTTAGGAGTTGTCTTTACAATGCATTTAATATAGTGACCTAGTCAAGGGTCAGACCCTATTAGGATTTTTTTACAATTAACCCTATTAGGGGTGAGGATGCATTATCCGAGAGCATACTATTCAAAGGGGTGAAGGCTACAACCTTTTGAATAATAGATACACACTATATCTAGATCTTGGTGAATTGCACTTTGACCTACTATCTGGATCATTTTTAATGTATAGCACAAACTATTTACTTGGTCACATAGACCTTCCTCTGATGGCTCAACACTTCGCACTCTCTGCTCTGCTCTTCACAATCAACTATGAACCATACCTTAGCAATCACAAAAGACTTCCTATTAATATATTTCCTCTAAATGATATAATCAATTCAGCCTGTTAGAACCACCTTGAAATCATATTAGATAAATCATAATATACTCCAATAATAGTTATGTTGGCTCTACTAAGCACACATCACAAACTGGGACCTGTCCCAACCAATAAGTGTAGACACATGCTACACACTATCAGATCTATCAAATTAGCTGAAACTTTCTCCTCAAGATGAGTTACATCATTCAGTCTTAAGAAAACATTATTAACTCTTCTCCAAGCACTAATCCAAGGGCACATACCATAATGATAGGTCCAACTTCTGTACCAACATAATCTCTGTCAAGTCTTCTGAATAAATACAAGAAACTGTAACTGGTGAATAATGACTACATAAATTCACTTCTACTGATCATCAAACTTTGCATCCATGAATGTAACATCACTAACATGTCTCCATCACATATCCAAATGTGGAAGGCTCCATGATGACTGTACTAATATTTACTCATAGAACACTATCTTTAACTCTGTCAAGAACACTGCTAACACAAGCTGCTATATAAATGTCTGTACTAAAAATTAACTATTGCATCCATGATATCATGCTGATAAAATGTTGATGCTAATTATACTCAAGGCTTACTACATAAGTCTTCCGTGTATGCTACTTACCATATGTTGTCATTAATGAAAAACATACAATCAACATTGGCTTGATGGAAAGTCTCCAACAATCTCCCCCTTTGGCATTGATGGAAACATATGGAATGAAAAACACCACCAACCCAAATGAATATTTCTTTTATAACATTCTCCATTTCCTCATCAAAAACTCCTCCAAGGATGAATCCTCCATCTGCTGCAATATTCTTCAATATTCTCCATTTCCTCAACTGAACTGCTTACATGACTGAATACTACTCCCCCTTAGTATATTACTCCTTTACTTCTTTTTTTCATGACAATACTACTCCCCCTTTGACATCAATGGCAAAGGGCGCCAATCATTTTGAGCACCGGTACTACTCCTGAAGTAGAGTAGTCAACCATCCATCTGTCCCTGAGGACTGATGCTCTTTCTTGTGTCTTCTAAGTAGAATTAGGGAAGTGAATTAATCCCAGCTTCTCCCTGAGATACTCAAAAGTATCATTTAGCAAATTCTTTGTGAATATGTCTGCCAACTGATCTTTAGTACTCACATAGTCTAACTTGACTTCTTTCTCTGCCACTTTCTCTCTTAGAAAGTGATACTTAATCTCTATATGATTTTTCTTTGCATGCATCATAGGATTCTATGACATGTTGATAGTGATAGTGTTATCACAATGAATAACAATAGGATAATCAATTTGAATTCCAAAATCATTTATCATTTTCTTGATCCAAACAATTGTAGAACAATTCAAGGCTGCTACAACATACTCCTCTTCTGCTGTTGACTGAGAAATACAATTTTGTTTCTTGCTTGTCCAAGTGACAAGTCTGTCACCAAGAAACACTTCTCCACCTGATGTACTCTTTATATCATTAACGCATCCTACCCAATCAGCATCTGTATAAACATGAAGCTCGACATTCTATAAGTTAGGATACCATAGACCATACTGTATAGTGCCTTGCAAATATCTGAATATTCTTTTCACTGCCATGAGGTGACTTTATTTAGGCTCTGCTGCAAATCTTCCAATAATACCAACTATGTTGAAAATTTCTAGTCTAGTTTGAGTAAGATATATGAGTTTACCAATCATAGACTTATACAATGTTGTATCTACTGCTGGGGAATCATCTTCTTTTGTAATCTTGCATCCTATTATCATAGGTGTACCCACTAGTTTGCAATCATCCATCTTGAATGTCTTCAGGATTTCTTTCACATTTTTGGTCTGATTTATGAATATACCTTTTTTTGTTTGTTGCACATTCAATCCCAAAAACTATTTGATAGGTCCAATCATACTCATCTCAAACTCACTTTTCATCTCCTTAGAAAATTTTGCACTAAGTTTGTCATTATCCCCGAAGATAATGTCATCCAAAAATATAGCTACAAGTAGTAAACCTTTAGGTGTTTCTCTTATGAATAGATTACAATCTACTGCTCCTTTCTTGAATCCAATTTTTGTCAGATATCCATCAATTCTCTCATACCATGCTCTAGGGGCTTGCTGAAGTCCATAGAGGGCTTTCTTCAATCTACATACCATATCAGGTTTATCTGATAGGGTAAATCCTTTTGGCTTGTCAATGTATACTTCTTCTCTTAGCTCTCCATTCAAGAATGCTGACTTAATATCCATTTGATAAACTTTTAATTTTTTGAATGTTACATAGGCTAGAAACAACTTAATGACTTCTAGTCTACTCACTAGTGTAAAGGTGTCTGAATAATCAATACCTTCTCTTTGCGCATATCCCTTACACACTAACCTTGCTTTACTCCTTACTACTGTACCATCTCCATTCATCTTGTTTCTAAATATCCACTTTATTCTAATTACATTCTTATCACTAGGCCTTGGGACTAGTTCCCAAGTATCATTCTTGATAATTTGATGTAGTTCTTCTTTCATAGCATCATGCCAATTTGAATCATTACATGCATCTTCAACACTTAAAGGTTCAATCTGAGATAGTAAACATACCACCTCATTGCTTTCTAAATTCTTTGCTTTTGATCTTGTTGTGACTTTGCTGCTTTGATCCGCAATAATATCATCCTTAGAATAATATCTAGATGTGAATTTTAGAACTTTAGGTGATACTGTCTCATCTACCTTCTGAGTTTCTTCTTCACTTTTTTCAAGGTCATTGACCAATACATCAATGCTGTCAAACATCTCTTCAACAACTATCTCACTAGTGGATGGTCTAGGTTCTTCAATCATAGGTGAACAATCATGATGGCTTTCTTGAACCATAAATTTTTTATCTATCTTAACATGGGCACTTTCAATGATCTTCTTCAATCTCAAATTAAAACATCTATAAGCTTTTATTTTAGTAGAGTAACCAAGGAAAATACCTTCATCGCTTCTAGCATAAAACTTGCGTACTGCTTCATCCCTTTTGATGTAGCACTTTCTTTCAAAGATTTTGAAGTATTTCACTGTGGGAACATTACCAAACCATAGCTCATAAGGTTTCTTGTCCACACCTGGGCTAAATTGTATTCTATTAATGGTATAGATTATTGTATTGACCACATCTCTCCAATAGGTGTGTGCTACTTTTCCTTCAATCATGATGGTGTGCACTATGTCAAGGATAATCCTATTCCTTCTTTCTGCAATCCCATTCTGCTAATGGGTTCTATGTGCACTCAACATTCTTTTTATACCATGTTCTTTGCAGTACTCATAGAATTTGTTAATGGTAAATTCTCCTCCTCTATCCGATCTTAGACATTTTATCTTTAGTCCAGATTCATTCTGAGCCTTACTTTGAATATTTTGAACTTGTTAAATGCTTATGAATTATCTTTTAAGAACACAACCCATATCATTCTAGTATAATCATCAACAAACAAAATGAAATACCTTTCAAAATAGTATGATCTTGTTTGAGCTAGTCCACATAGGTCTGTATGAATCAGATCCAACTTGTTCTCTGCTGAATTATGCTTGCTTCTAAATGAATTCCTCACATGCTTTCCCATTACACATTACCTACAACTAGTATTGACTGGATTTACTATGCTAGGTAGGTCTCTAATTGCCTTCACATTACTTATCTTTACTATGTTATCAAAATTGATGTGACATAGTCTTTTGTGCTGCAGCCAACTATCATCAACTTTAGCAACAAAACAACTTGCTTCTGAGTTAAGTTGAAAAACATTACCTTTAGTCTTTGAAACTGATGCAATCATAACACCATCCTTGTTATTAATGATGCATTTTTTACCTTTGAACTCCAGCCAATAACCTTTTTCAAGTAACTACCCAACACTAAGAAGGTTATGTTTCAAACCATCTACATAAAGAACATTATCAGTGTTGTTCTTTCCATCCAATGTGATAGCTCCTCTTCCAATGATAGGTTTAGGAGTATTATCTCCAAATCTAACCATGCCACCATTCAATTTGTCTAGATGAACAAACCTGTCTTTATCACCTGTCATGTGATGTGGACAATCACTATCTATGATCCAATCTGTTCTTATGTCTACTTGTGAAATTAATGCTATCTTTTCTTCCTTTTTCTCATCTTTATGATCCATTTCATTGTTCATTTTCTCTATAATAGAAATGAATCCAATTTCATCTTCATCTGAATCATCATTTGATACTCCATCTCCAGCATAGTAACATTCCTTTGAATACTTAGGCTTGTAATTATTTTTGAACTTTTTAGCTCTTGTAGGACACTTAGATGCAAAGTGACCAATCTTATTACATGGAAAGCATTTAAATGGTAATTGACCTTCATATTTCCCTTTTCCTTTATTTTCTCTTTTATCAATCATAGCAATAAAATCATGTAGTGATTTCTCTTCAGTATCATCATTAAAATTACCAGAATTGTTTATAGATTTCTTACCATGGACTGATGCTTTGACGAATGTCTCACCTTTAGGTTTTGTCTTTAATCTTGAAATCTCGAAAGTTGAAATTTTGCTAATCAAGGTCTCTCTTTTGAAATTTGATGTAAGCTGCATGGTCTCATCAAGGATGTTGATCTTGTTTTCATACTCTGTTGTGAGAGTGGTCATTAACTTATCCATAATATCTTCTTCTGATATCTCTCCTCCATTGTTCGTGATTCCTGCAACCACTTCGTTAATCCTTTGGTTGTAAGCTATGATGTTTTCTTTAGGTAGAATCTCTAATGCATTGCATCTTTTCTTCCAAGTTTTTCAGCGCGCATTCTTTTCTTGTTTATCTCCTTCAAACATGTCTTCTAGGTGCTTCCATATCTTGTAGGCTGTCTATACTTTCTTTATCTCTAAAAACTCACTATCAGATAGGGTGTTGATAAGGGCTTCTTTTTCTATTACATTCTGATGGAAAAAATCCTTTTGCTTGCCAATAGCATCATCTTTTGCAAGATCTACAAGAGAGGGGATCTGAACTTCTTTGATAGCCACTTCAAAAACTTCAAAAGAAATGCACTACAAATGTGTCATCATCTTATTCTTCCAATAAAGATAATCCTCTCCATCAAACTTAGGACTGTCTTTTCTAAAGAATGTCATCTGATCAACCTGAAGCTGTTAAAATTTCTCTTTGAGGAACTTGTCTCTGATACCAATTATTAGGAATAGTCCCAAGAGATAACTGAGAGGGGGGGTGAATCAGTTATCTACAAGTTTCAATTCTTTATTCAATTAAGTATACTTAATCATAAAGCATAAACACAATGAAAGAACACTTGAATGCAACACCAATATTTTGGTTACGGGGAAACCCAAATAGGTAAAAACCCTAGTGGGAATTGACACACACTAATAATTTGCACTAGTGTATTATGATCCTTGTTAAAAGATCCTTAACCCTATTAGGAGTTGTCTTTACAATGCATTTAATACAGTGACCTAGTCAAGGGTCAGACCCTGTTAGGAGTCCTTTATAATTAACCCTATTAGGGGTGAGGACGCACTATCTGAGAGCACACTGCTTAAAAGGGTAAAGGCTACAACCTTCTGAATAATAGATACACACTATATCTAGATCTTGGTGAATTGCACTTTGACCTGCTATCTAGATCAGTTCCAATTTATAGAAAAAAATCTTTACTTGATCACATAGACCTTCCTTTGATGGCTCAACACTTCGCACTCTCTACTCTACTCTTCACAATCAACTCTGAACCATGCCTTAGCAATCACAAAAGACTTCCTATAAATATCTTTCATCTAAATGATATAATCAAGTCGGCCTATTAGAATCACCTTGAAATCATATTAGAGAAACCATAATATACTCCAATAATAATTCTATAGGCTCTACTAAGCGTGCATCACAAACTGGGACCTGTCCAAATCAATAAGTGTAGACGCACGCTACACATTGTTGGCTTTATCAAATTAATAGAAACTTTCTCCTCGAGATGAATTACATCATGCACTCTTAACCAAACATTAGTAACTCTTCTCCAAGCACTAATCCAAGGGTGCATACCGTAATGATAGGTGCAACTCCTATACCAACATAATCTCTGTCGGCTCTTCTGAATAAATAAAGGAAACTGTAACTAGTGAATAACGACTGCATAACTTCACTTCTACTGATCATCAAACTTTGCATCCATGAATGTAACATCACTAACATGTCTCCATCACATATCCAAATGTGCAAGGCTCCATGATGACTGTACAGATATTTACTCGCAAAACACCGTCTATAACTCTGTCAGGAACATTGCTGACACAAGCTTCTATATAACTGTCTGTACTAACAATTAACCTATGCATCCATGATATCATCCTAATAACATGTCTATGCTACTTATACTCAAGGCTTACTACATAAGTCTTCCACACATGCTTCTTACCATATGTTGTCATCAATGATAAACATATAGTCAGCACTGGCTTGTCAGAAAATCTCCAACAATCTCTATAGGCAGTAGAACCCGCAACCAAACACGTAATGAGGTCACACATAATGAGGTCAATTTAGCCTTAATGAGCTCAACTAAGAACAGTGTTAAACCAAATAATGTAAGTGAGACTCTCATTCAACCTCATTGGAAGTATGCCATGGATGTTGAGTACTAGTCTCTACTCAAGAATCATACATGGACACTTGTCGATCTGCTAGCTGGCAAGAATCCCATAGGGTGCAAGTGATTTTTCAAAACTAAATATATGGAAAATGAATCTATTGACAAGTATAAGGCACATCTTGTTGCAAAGGGATATTCTCAACAAGAAAGAATAGATTATGAAGAAACCTTTTCCCCCATTGCAAATCTCAAAACCATCAGAATTGTGTGTGCTCTAGCTGCACAAAAAGGGATGGAAGCTTCACTAGATGGATGTTAAGAGTGCTTTCTTGAATGGTGATCTTACAGAAGAAGGCTACATGATCCAGCCTGAAGGTTTCATTGATCATCACAGTCCTCTCAAGGTATGTCACCTAATAAAGTCCTTATATGGGATTAAATAAGCACCTCGAGCTTCGTACATTAAAATAGATGGTCACCTTTTGCAACATGGTTTTATTCATAGCCCTTCTTATTCTAATTTATACATCAAAAAGGTTGGAATAGAGATAGTCATACTTGTTTTATATGTAGATGATCTTACCATTACAAGAAGCTCAGAGGATCTCATTGATACTGCCAAAGATGATTTGACTAAATCTTTTGATATGACTGATTTAGGGCTACTACATTTTTGTCATGGCTAAGAGTTTTGGCAACACAAGCATCATATTTTTATCTCTAAGATAAAGTATGCTAAGACACTCTTTGAAAAGTTTGGGATGACTGATTGTAAACCTGTGTCTACTCTAATAGAACATGGTTTACAACTCTCTAACTTCCAAGATTCTCCTCATGTAGATGTGAGTCTTTACAGACAACTTGTTGGGGGTCTCATTTACCTGACTTTTACCAGACCAGATTTATGTTTTGTTGTCAACTATTTATCCCGGTTTATGTAGGAACCAAAACAATGTCATAGGGTGGCAGCCACATATGTTTTGTGGTATGTTCGAGGCACTCTTCAGTATGGTCTAGAATATAAGAAGAATGATACATTTTTCTTGCAAGGATATGCTGACTCGGACTATGCTAGATTTTTAGATGATCGAAAATCAACTTCTAGATATATCTTTCATCTTGAATCTGGCCCTATTTCATGGATGAGAAAGAAGCAACATGTTGTTTCTCTTTCATCCACAGAATCTGAATATAGAGCTGCACTAGAAGTTGTTTGTAAGGTCATATGGTTATGTCGCATTTTAGCAGATATGGGTATCTCAGACGATCCACAACCAGTTTTTTTTGTCACAATCAGTGTGTATTGAAGCTTGTCAAGAATCCTATTTTTTATGAGCACACCAAACATATTGAGGTTGATTGTTATTACATTCAAGAATAGGTGATCAAGCATAACGTTCAACTCTAGTTTTGTCCCTCTACTTCACAGGTTGCTGATGTGCTCACTAAGCCTCTTGGAAAGTGAAGTTTGAACTCTTTAGAGAGTTTATTTGTAAACCTAATATATTAAGGGGGGGAATGTTAGAATAATATATTAGTTAGTTTTGGGGTTGGGTAGTTAGCTTTTTCAGGTTGGTTAATCTGTTAAGCAACCAACTCTTCTTTTTTGTTTCTATTTATTCTTCTCCTCTGTTTGATTGAGGTATTGCAATACAATCTATTTTGATCTCTGCCTTCAATAGTGTGATCTATCATTATGTTGAAAAAGCATATGTATAAGAAAAATGATGTTTTGTGAATGAGAGTAATCTTTCCCTAAATTTAATTTAGGTTAATCAGATAAAATACAACACATCAACATACATTAACCTAGATTAATTAATTTTATTCTTGTGTATTTATAATTAAACAATTTTAGAGAAATAAATGAAATACATTAGGATATTTGAATTTGAGCTTGGTGATGAAATAACAACTCTATTGTGACATTAAAATTTGTTACCATTAAAAAGAAAGAAAGAAAATCCAAATGTTCTCTATATCCTCAAATTTGCACATAACTTCCATTTTTGGGGGTCAATGCTCTTACCAATGTGTGCACTTCATGTAGCCAAGGATTTTATGTCTAAAGGAGTATGGGCTTCAAAATTCAAGAGAAACACCTCATGGAAGAGGATATCACATCAATAATAAAAGCCTCAATGTCATTTGCATGAAACACAAAAGAATCTCAAGGGCCTATAGCTTCATGGTTATTCTACAAGATTTTTATCAAAACAATACCCTGGAACAATAAAATTACATTACCTTAGTTCAAATGTTTAACTATCAAATAGGAATACACACATTTTTTTATTGTATAACTCTATAAATAGCCATCACTTATTGAATGTGGTAGGGTCTCTAATTTATGTCGTTCTATCTTCTAAGAGACCAATAAGGAAAAAATCAACAAGTAGCTTGTTTGAAAGATTTTGATGCTGATGAGGATCTCGAAGTTAGGTCTAGGGAAACTTTTTTTCTTGGTGGGCATGATAATATTTTTAAAGGATTAATTTCAAATAAGAATTTTAACTCCATAACATAATTCAAAGCTAGTGATTAGTAGCAAATAAAATAAAAATATATAATATTTGAAATCAAAATATTTATGGGGATAAATTAAAATATTTCTTCAAAATGCTATTATGAGGAAATGCTAGAAGAAGAAACAATTCAGAAATAGTTAATAAATCTAGCAAAGCAAAAGGAACAAATAACAAAATTTGAAGAAGTACATGTTGCAAGAACACTGCAAAATATGACAATGATAACAACAACACAACATAAGAGAAAAATAGATTTGAAATTTGAAGAAGAAGAAGTCCTTGATGAAAAATTTGAATTTGAGATTCTAAAGAGAGATCATACAAAGATGAATTGTGAAGAACAAATTTTATATGTACAGAAACTCAAAGAGAAAACAACCGCGGAAAGAAAGATGAAGGAGAAACAAAGGAAAAAGATAATGAAAAAGACAGTTCAAACATTTTCAAGCTTGTTATCGCAAATTACAATGGATGGAGAAGAATCATGTATGAACTAGTTGGAAGCATATGTAGATATAATAGAAATCGATCACAAAGTGAAAGCAAAATTAATAGAGAAGATACAACAGAATTCATAGATTGATAAAAGAAAAGATAAGCTAGTAGAAATAACAGGGATACTATCAAAGAAACTTGAAAACCTTAAGGAGCTATTGATTGAAGCAACAAAAATTTCAAAGAAACTATTTGAGAAAGGAAATACAATTGAGGGATCATGCATACTAGCTATACATATGGATTTAATGCAAAAACTTATTCAAGCTACAATTAATCTATTGGATACGTTAGAACAAGATAATGACGAAGATATAATTGACAAAATAATAAGAGTCAAAGGACATATCAACACTATAGATAATTTGGAGAAGGAATGGAATACAATCTTAATGGATATCAGGAACAAGCAAAGAACCATTCAAGCAGAAGTAGAAACAAGTTGACATCCAAAAATTACAATTATGTTTTCGCCTTTGGCATTGCTGTGAAAGAGGGAAATGTGAAAGGGGAAGAAGTACTATATGGGGGAGAACTATATGTTCCCCTACCAAAATAAACATATTAAGTATAATCAAATCTACATTTACACATTAAGTAAAGTTTAAACTTTAATAACCTACTGTATTGTTTTAAAATGCTTCCCCTCCTCTCCAATTCTAACTAAGGACATAGCCATCACCATTGGTGCTAGTATCACGACTTTGGTCTGCATTCTTGTCCATGAGCAGAGAGCTCCAAATTTGCTGAATTTGCAGCTGCATCTTCCCTTCTAGCATTTGCACCACTTGCCCCATGCTTGGCCTCACCTCTTCATCCTTTTCAATGCATAACAACGCTACAATACTTGCTTTTCTTACCTCTTCAATGTCTCTCTCCTCTGCAATACCCTCTTCTACAATATTAATTGCGTTGCCATTGTGAATTTGAGTTGCAGCCCATGTGGGAAAGTAATACTGACTGGAATCTTGAACGCTTAAATCCAGATTCCTTCGGCCAGAAATGATTTCCAATAGCGTCATACCAAAACTGTACACATCGACCTTGGCGGTGATGGGAAGGCCAGAGATCCACTCTGGAGCCAAGTACCCTCTTGTACCTCTCGTTGTTGTTAGAACACGGCTGAAATCTCTACCCACAAGCTTTGCCAATCCGAAATCGGCTAACTTTGGTGAAAAATTATTGTCCAGAAGAATGTTCTCAGGCTTTACATCGCCGTGAATGATGCGATCTCTGCACTCCTCGTGGAGATAAAGTAAACCTCGTGCGGTCCCTAAGGCGATTTGGAATCGGGTCTTCCAGTGTACCTTCTGCTTAGTTTTGGAATTACTAGTGAACAAGAAAGAATTCAGAGAACCATTGGACATGTAATCATAGATAAGTAGGCGTTTAGATCCTTGTGCACAAAAGCCTCGAAGCCTAATCAAATTCACATGCTGTATGTTGCCAAGAGAACTGATTTCGGCTCGGAATTGCTTCTCATCTTGTCTTGAGCCCTCCATTTTCTTTACGGCCACAGGCGTACCGTCTAATAGGTGTCCTTTGAACACAGATCCGAATGCTCCCCTTCCCAACTTAGACCTGAAATTACTAGTTGCAATCTTCAACTCCATGTAGCTAAACATTCTAAGAAAAGAGTCTGAGGGATCTGGATTCCTCACCATAGATCGTCGCTGATGTCTCCGCCATATTAAAATTAAAAAGATACTCAAAGAAACGACGAGAGCACCAACAATACCTACCAGTGCGCCCACAATACTTGTGATTCTACGTTTGGATGAGTATGTTGGATCAAACTTTCGAAGTGCAGAGGCAGCTACTCGAATAAAAACATGTGAATTGCTTTTTGGTGGAAGAGAGTTACGCAGGTTCAACAAATCTCCTGACCAGATCTGGCACGGCCCTGAAGGTGGATTGAAAGCAAATGCGGTGCACGAGCAGTTGAGGAGGCAAAATTCCTGGCAATCTTTCTTTGTGGTTACAGAGTATGACCAAGCGGAATCAGCATCAGGCAACGTGACGCTCAGATCCAGAAATCCGTCCGTGCTGCCATTTTGGGGGTTGCAGTTTAAGGGGCTCTGGCGAACACAGCCACCTGACCACGACTCTCGCGATTCCCAGGCGCGAGTGTCTGCTGGGGTGAAGCCTTCCACGCAGCTGCAGAACTGAAGATTGTTGGAATTGCAGGTTCCATAAGTGCCGCACAAACCATATACGGAACATTGATCTGTTGGTTGAGACCAGAACATGCTCCATCTACCATTATCAAGCAGCATATATAACTGCATTCCTCCAGACTTTGCTAGGACGTATCGTGTGCTATTCATATATGTAAATGAGAAATACAAACCAGATTTAGTCTCTTCAAGGCTGATATTGTATGAGGCTTTGTTTGCCATTTCTGGAATTTGACCGAAAACATTGCCGTCCCAAGTTCCGCTTGCCCAATACTGTACAGAATTGTTCCATGTTAGCACGAATTGTTTGGCGCCAGATGGATCCAGCTGATAAGAGAAAAGCCCAGGAGCGGGATCCGATGAACTTTTCCAAGAGAATAGCTTTTGCCGTCCACCGAACCTCATCCCAGGCAAGAAGGTGTCGACAGGATGGTCGAAACTCTGCCAAACAATTTCAGATTTATTGTCGTCACTGAGCATTACAAAATTACCAGAATCTAATAACACAGCCTGAGAAGGTTTCTTGGTCACATTGACAGACCAAAGAGATGCACCTGTTGCGTCAAACAGACCCAGATCACCTCCTTCTGAAAGCTTCAAAACTCCGGACATGTTTCTGGCGGGTGTCTCCCTGTTAGCCACCCAAACGAACGTCTTCTCTATTAAATTGGCATACCAGATGCCGATATACCAGTTATTGGAACCATTTGGGTTGAAGAACCCCAACTCAAATGTGGCATTCTTTGAAATTATTGTCTGATTTCCAGTAATGGAGGCGCCCAAGGAAAGAGTATCTCCACCCTTGACTGCAGCACCACAACTTTTCAGTTGGAAACACACTGCAAATACCAGAAACCGGGTTAAGAAGAACTTTTCCCTGATTTCCTCCATCGCTCAAGTGTTGAAGACGGAAGCAACCTCCATGTAGACTTAGAGTAGAGGAGATGTCACTTCCAAGTGGCCATCAAACTTAGAAAGATGTTCATAAAACTGTACATTTGATGGACGGAAAACGGTAAATAGGCTTTTTCTAAATTAAATGTTCATAAAACTGTACATTCGATGGTAACATTTAAAGAGAACCGTCGTTAAAACCATCAAGTCGGGGTCAGAATTCCAAAGCGCGTGGAAATTTTAAAGAGAACCGTCGTAGTAAACACGCGGATAAAAACGGAAACACTCTCCTCTGTATTATTCTTTTATTTCTGCATTATTTCAATAAATAGAAAGACTTATGAGTCTTTTTGTATGTTCTACGACTATTAAAAGAAGTATAGATTCGATCGTAGTTTATAATTAATAGAGATAGCTTTCCTACTAAGTGCAACATCATAAATATCATGATTTTTTTCATTTGCATTATAACTATTGTTTGACCCCACACAAAATCACCTAATGTTTGACAATTACAGCAATAAATCATGACTTAAAATAATATTAAAAAAAAACTTTCTAAATTACAAATAGATATTTTGAACATGTATTATAACTAAAATTTAAGTTTGATTGTATGGTCCTCAAGAATTCAATATGATTGATTATATATGTATAATTTATCTATAATATTTTTCTTAAAACATATGTTTTAATATAATTTAAAGAGTGGTTTTAATATTAAATTTATTTGACAAATCTTGTCATTTGTCAAACTAAAGCTTTTTATTGTAGACTAATGAATCAATTAAAATAAATGTATGTGTTAATGATATTCAATTTCCATAATATTTAATGTCAAGTGTTGTTTCTAATTGATTTTGTGAGAATTTTTACCATGAATATTTTAATCATAGTGTGATCTATCATTACGACGAAAAAGCACATGGAGAAGAAAAATGATTGTTTTGTGAATGAGAATAATCTCTCCCTAAATTTAATTTAGGCTAATCAAATAAATTACAACACAACAACATACATTAACCTAGATTAATTAATTTGATTCATGTGTATTATAATTAAATAATTTTAGAGAATAAATGCGACACATTAGGATATTTGAATTTGAGAATGGTGGTGAAAGAAAAACTCTATTGTAACATTCAAATTTGTTAGAGTTAAAAAGAAATAAAGATAATCCAAATGTGCTCTATATCCTCCATTTTGTACTTAAATTCTATTTTGGGGGGGTCAATGCTCTTTCCAATGTCTGCACTTCATGTGGCCAAGAATTTTAAGTTGAAAGTAGTATGGGCTTCAAAATTCAAGAGAAACGCCTCGTGGAAGAGGATCTCATATCCATAACAAAAATCTACATGTCATTTGCATGAAACAGAAAAGAATCTCAAGGGTCTATAGCTTCATGTTTATTCCACAAGATTTGTATCAAAACTATAGTCTATGACAATGACATCACATTACCTTAGTTCAAATGTATAACCATTAGATGGGCATGCAATCATTTGTTTGATTGTATAACGCTATAAATAACCATCCCTTATTGAATGTGATAGGGTGTCTAATTTATGCCTTGCTATCTTCCAAGAGGCCAATAAGGAAAAAACAAATAGTAGCTTGTTTGAAAGATTTTGATGCTTATGAGGATATCTTAGTTAGGTCTAGGGACACTTTTTCTTGGTGGGCATGATTATATTTTTAAAGGATTAATTTCAAATTTAAGAATTTTAACTCCATAACATAATTAAAAGCTAGTGATTAGTAACAAATAAATTAAAAATATATAATATTTGAAATCAAAATTTTAATGTGGATAAACTGAAGTATTTCTTTAAAATACTATAAGGAGAAGAAATAAATTTGCACTCACTAATTTCTTTATACACTAAAGTAGGTTACACCAACTTCTTGACATACCTTATCTGCTCATGTAATTTGATGTAGTTCCAAGGAATCATAGACACTTGTCTCTCATTCTTCATGAGTATAGACTTATCAATTGCTAAGGGCAAAACTAAATTGGTTTTAACATAATAATCAATAATTATATTTTCTAAATGTTGACACTCACAATTATTTTTTATTAAGGTAAAATAGGTTTTGAAGTGACCCCAAAAACCTTAACAAAAATAGGCAACCATAAAAAAACAAAAAAACTAGACTCAACAATAAACCATTAGAAAAATGATAGGAAACCTAACACAAAATAAAACAAGGTCAAATATCCAACCTAGCTTACTGAAGTTCTTTGAAGATTTTGGTAGTCTCCAGATTTGTTTTTGGCCTATGTGGTTTATAAGAAATTAAAAGTATATCAAATGGATGTGAAGTCAACATTTCTGAATAGAGAATTAGAAGAAGTCTACATTGAGAAGCCTGAATGTTTTCTGTTAACTCACAAAGGAGACATGGTATGTAAACTGAACAAAGCTTTATATGGACTTAAACAAGCACCTAGAACTTGGTATGGAAGACTAGATAAGTATTTGATAAAATTGGGATTTGCTAAAGGCACAGTAGACAATAATTTATATCTGAAAGATATTGAGAATAGTTTGTTGATTGTAGTTATCTTTGTTGATTATATTATCTTTTGAGGAGAAGAAGAAGCTAGTGATAAATTTGTAGATGAAATGAAGACTGAATTTCAAATGAGCATGATTGGTGAGATGAAATATTTCTTAGGATTACAAATAACATAGAATAGTGATGGTATTTTCTTATGTCAAACAAAGTATCTAAATGACTTATTGAAGAGATTTGGAATGGAAAATTGTAAGCCAGTTGGCATACCTATGGTAACTGGTCATAAGTTATCTAGCACATATGAGACTCTTATAGTTGAACAAAAGAAGTATAGATCTATGATTAGAGGATTGTAACATTTAAATCATACAAGACCAGATATATTACATGTTGTTAGAATTGTTGCAAGATTTCAAGCTGATCCTAAAGAATCACATTATGCGGCAATAAAAATAATATTGAGGTACTTGAAAGGCACAATTGAGTAAGGATTATGGTATGAAAAATCTGATGATTTTACCTTATGTGCATAAATATATGCAGATTGGGGAGGTAGTGTTGATGACAAAAAGAGTACAAGTGCTGGAGCATTTTTCCTTGGAGGACAATTGGTTTCTTGGCTAAGAAAGAAATAAAATTGTATTTCACAGAGCACAATAGAAGCAAAATATGTACCAAAAGCAAATAATTGTAATCAGATAATATGGATGAAACAAATGTTGAAGGATATTGGAATCAAATTTGATGATCCTGTTGTTTTACAATGTGATAACACCAGTATAGTAATTATGTCTAAGAATATTGTATTGCATTCTAAGACAAAGCATATAGAAATAAAGTATCATGTTGTAAGAGCGAAAGTTGCAGAAAAAGAAGTTTGACTTCAGTATATAAGTACAAAAGAGAAGATTGCAGATATATTTATAAATCCTTTACCTAAAGAAACATTTGATTATTTGAGAGGTATTCTTGGGGCTATGCCCCAACCTACTTTTGAGAAGTGATGCAGATTTTTGCATCAGTTCAGTGGTATATGAGCTCTATCTTTATCTAGACTGGATGTTGGTACTTCCTCTATGGGGGAGTATATGTGTTTTGAGCTAAGTCATGAAGGACTCTAGTGAATGTATTTTCTGAAAAGTGTCTTTTGACATTGAGGATTGACATATTGATGCTTACTTTTTACATTAATGTCAATGGGGGAGAAGGATACAAGAAAAAAAATCATCTATGGGGAGAAGGATACAAAAAATGAGAAGGAAAAAAAAAAGGAGAGGAAAAAAAGAGAGAGAAGGATACAAACATCTGTTGGAGGAGATGAAGCAATATAAAATGAAAAACATATAAGATTTTATTGATGAAGAGGAATTGAAAAGATTGATTGATTTGATTGATGAAGAGGATTCAAAAATATTTCAGAGCAGTAGCACTATAGTTTGGTATTCATGGAACTTGGATATTTTTTCATCTATGTTGCCATCAATTCCAATGGGGGAGATTGTTAAGAATAAATCTTGAATATATCATATGGGGTAGTATTTGGAGCCATTATGTAGCAGTTGTATGTTGCATTCATGATTGCGGTTGTCATTGATGTCAACATAGTGATCTACTAGAGATTAGTAGAGAAGAAGATAGTGTTTGAATTAGCGCACGTGAAGTATTGAAGCTCAATCTACGTGGAGATGAGGACTTACTTTATATTGTGTCTTGAGATCATGGTCAAGAGTGCATATGGAAATTCAATTATTCATGACAGTTATGTGTAATTCAGTGGAAGTAGTATTGAGGAAGTGTTCTTGAGAAGCGGCTTGTGGTAACTGGATGATATCTCCTAATCAGGATAGAATATAGGCATGAGAAGTTATACAGCTGATGAAGACATTGTGATAGTGATGTGCACATGATAGCATGGTCATAGGTCGCACAAGTGAAGATTTTTTTTGTTTGGAAGCCGATAGTTTTTATGTAATTATGAAATATTATGTAAGGTCTGAAGGTTTATATTTTGTAATTGGTTAAGCCTTATTGGCTGACCCATTTATATTTATTTGAGTGTGGTATAAATGAAGGATTGTTTTCCTTATTGCAAGAAGTAGTATGGAGATGAATTACAAATTTGAGCAATATATGTTGTAAGAGGATATGCGAATTGCAAAGATCTGGTATTGAGATCTGGTTAAGCAATTGGTGTGGTTTGGCACAGAAAGAGGATCAAAGATAAGTTGATGAGATCATTAATTATTTGGTATTATTCTTCTTGGATAATACAGAGATCAGTTGGACAGTGTGTTCAGTGATCTTTCCCTTGAAGCTATTTGGACAGTGGGTCCTTCTATCTTCCATAACTCCTAACCAAGTTAGAATCTTCTAACAAGGATTGAAAGTCTCCTAACAAGGAGTCATATGTACTGAATGTATTTTATAAGGCTCCTAACAGAGTCCATCCTCTCACAAGGAATATTATATTGGTACATCTTTTGTGGGCATCATTCCCACCGGGGTTTACTCTCTGATCAAGAGGTTCCCTAGTCAACATATCTTGTGTTATTGTGTTGTTATGTATGTTTATCTTTATATGGTTGTTGCTCACATTCATTACATGGTTGAAATATGTTAATGGTGATAAAATTTGTATTTATCTGATAACTATTTCACCCTCCCCTCTTAGTTATCTTGGTGGACTTTACTTTCTAACACGATAGTGTACTTGGCCCCAGAGTGGATCTCTAGCCTTCCCATCACTACCAAGGTCGATGTGTACAATTTTGGTATGATACTCTTGGAAATCATTTTTGGCTGACGAAATCTAGATTTAAGCATTCAAGATTCTAGTCAGTATTACTTTCAACATGGGTTGTGCAACTGAAATTTACAATGGTAACATAATTAATACTGTTCTAAGAGGGTATTGCAATGGAGAGAGACATTGAAGAGGTAAGATGAGCGAGTATTGTAGCCTTGTTATGCATTGAAAAGGATGAGGAGGTGAGGCCAAGCATGGGGCCAGTGGTGCAAATGCTAGAAGGGAAGATGCAGCTACAAATTCGGTAGATTCAGAGATCTCTTCTCATGGACAAGAATGCAAACCAAAATGATACTGACACCAATGGTGATGGTTATGTCATCTGTTAGAATATGAGAGGAGGGGAAGCATTTTAAAATAATAGAGGTATGTTATTGAAGTTCAAACTTTACTTGATGGGACCATATCACTAAATATTGAAGTTAATCTGGTTTATATTTTTTATCTTTTAAATTATTTGTTTAGTTATAAAATATTTAGATAGGGGAGAAGGACAGGTAGTCGTGCATGATTTAAATAGTTTTCACCCACTTGTGAATATATTATCCAATCTTACCACATATTTTTACTATATATTGTAATTAAATAATCTAAATGTAAATAAAATAATCTCCAAATGTTGATAAAATTGGACTAATACTTGAACACATGAGAACCTATAAATGTTATAGAAAAAACACATAAATAAATAATTTTTTGTCTCAAATTAAATATCATATCTATTTATTATATGTGTCTCACTTAAAAAATAATATGCTCACTTAAACAAGTATTGTTATCTTAGTGTAAAAATATTATTCTTTTGTGTACAATATTGGGGTAGAAATGCATATGCATTAGAATATTTCATATTAACAATTTGTCTTATCATAAATCTAGAAGGTGAACACACAAAAATGCCTTGTATTTTCCCATGAAATGTGCGAGATTGTCAAAAAGTTTTAGTGTTCAACTATTGGTCCCTTTGTGTTGGATATAAGATGTATTTTGTATAATAATATTTTATTTTTATAAA
Organism: Chamaecyparis obtusa; assembly: GCA_027943335.1. NCBI lineage: Eukaryota > Viridiplantae > Streptophyta > Pinopsida > Cupressales > Cupressaceae > Chamaecyparis > Chamaecyparis obtusa. Next base: position 224,961 of record BSBK01001012.1, read on the forward strand.
AATAAAATATTTTTTTGTGTTGAAGTGTTGGTCCTTTTGTGTTGGATATAAAAGCTAGATATAACAAATATTTATGATTAATAATAGGTATTTGGTCCATTTAAGTTGCATATATGTTATATTTTATATAGAAATACAATATTCTATGAATAACAAATGATATTTTCAGATTCAACTACTAGGAATTTTTAGATTAAGCTTTAGTCATATCTTTAAAAAGTCATTTTTTGGACACGTTTCACTAGGCATGCTATTTTAATGAGTTGTGTGATGAATCACACCTTCAAACCTTAGTTGTAGGTAGTTAAGTGTCCCTATTACATTTCTAAAAAAATGAAGGTCTTACAATATTCCATGCAATGACTACATGTTGACAAAGTAGGCCATCATGACTATTGGTCCCTCTCCCCTATAAATAATAGTTATTAGTATAAATATATTTATTTAAAAATATTGTGATTAAGTTGGAACTATTTTATTTTTTATTTTGTTTGAATGATTTCAAGACTAACATTTTTAACGTCTTTTTACAAGGTTATATTTAAGATCTAATCTAACTATCTCTACATTTACTTTATTTTTAGTTTTATTTTTAAAAAGTATAATAAATGATTAAGGTAAAATATTTTTTAAATATGCATGACATACTACGCATTAAATCAAGGACTAGTAGATTTTCTATATATCTGGATTAGCCTTTTTTTATGTTAAAATAAGAAGATCAATATCAATGCACATGTGGGGAACACTTTGTAGTGTAGTGGTAAGTTGTGAGCCTCTCATCTGAGAGGTCTTGGTTCAAGTCTACTCGAGCTCCATGAGGATTTTAGCTTCGGCCCATTACCATAAAAAATTCAATGCACATATAATATTTTAAATTAATTTATTTTACTACCTTTTCTTGTGCGTGGAACAAATAGCTTGACAAGTGATTTTAAACTTATGTTCACTAGAAAAAAAATAAAAAATTTAATAATTAAATAAAAATATTCAAAATTATGCCCAATAGAAAGATTGTATTGAGTGCTAAAATCTTACAAATTATATTATCATAATCCTGAACCATTTTTTTTTATTATAAGAATCCAACTACTAGATTTAACAATGAAACAAAAACCTAAAAAACAAGGAAACAAAGCCCCAAAGTCCTTACATAATTTTCAACAAACTATTATTTTTATGCATAATCTCTTCATTGATGCTACAAACCTTGTTCAAAATATTGTCAATGAAGGTGCCTCCCTTATCCTTCAAAGTTTGGTTGCAGGGCCATGGAGAGAGACAGTGTCTTTATCCTTTATAAAAATACTTTTGTCTTCAGTAGGAACGTTTTTACTAAATTTAACACTACTAGATGGAGAAACTAAAGTACATCTAGAAAGACCCTATAAGGCTTAAGCCTAAGTATTGAGTTTCTTAAGACCCTTCGAATTATTCTCCATGGTAGTTCCATTAACTGCAATAACTACCCTTAATTTATCCTAATAACAACAATTAAATCCTCCAAGTTCTTAATTTGAAGCTCATGATCCTCCTTTAACTCTTTCATATCATTTGTCAGTACATGAATACTAGCCATAATATTATCCATATCTTGGCTAGGAGGAGAATGAGTTATTTTATCTTTTAAAGCATTAATATCTTCCAATATCCACCAAAATAGAGCATTCTCTCTATCCATCACATCCTTGACAATTTTATTTATGTTTATGTTTTCTTGAATTGACAAGCCCTTCTCAACAGGGGTTTCTTTACCCAAATCCAAAGGAATATCAATATGAATCTCTACATCTATATCACCCATACTCAGAGGTTGAGAAGTAGGGGAATGCACAATGAGGTTGACATCCTTATATGAATCCTTTTTAAATTTCTTAATTCTAGAGGAATTTCTCCCTCCCCCCTTCCCTGTCGATTAGGATCTAGTTAGGGTTTTCCCCTTTCCTTTAGTAGACATATGTGATGATATATTTGATTTACCTTTACCTTATCACCATTACTAGGATCCAAAGAATCTAGCAAAAAACCCTCAAGGGGAGTATTATTTCTATCTCATCATCATTAGAAAATACAACTCTATGGTGGGATGAAGTAATAGTAAGGATCCTTTCACTTTCCCAAATAAAAAATGACTTGCTCATCTAAGGGGGCATCCTCAAGTTTAGTTAAAAAGTCCTCATAGTGACAATGAACATTTTGTTGGTATTCAATGCTAGTCTTAGGAATATATTATTTTTGGACATGGATCTAGGAGTAAAAAAAGATAGACATATTATTATGTGACTAAGCTATCCCATTATATCTTTATAAGGAAACTTACAACCATATTAAGCTATTACTAAATATCTTGAGAGATAAAAATATTCAAAAAAGTATTTAAATGTATAGCGCAAAACAATAGAAAAATATATCATTAAGAAGACACTAAATGTACCATGGGAAAACCCTCATAAGATAAAGAAAAACAAAAAGGTTTCCAAAAGCACTCACACGCTTAATATATTATTGTAGAAGAGGGAAACTAGTGATTTACATAATTTTACTAGCGAAACAATTTTCCCTAATTTTATAATATTTCATTGGTTTTTTTATTAATTAATAAAATAACCCTCAAACTGATAAATGATTTAAAATAAAGAGTTTTAATTTTACTAAGACAATACAAGAAAGTTGATAAAATATTATTTGGAAATAATACTTTATAAAAACAAATTATAGAACTCAAAAGAGAATAAAAAATAATTTCAATTGAAAAGAGAGGAACTTACTACCTAGGATCCCAACATATTGCATAGATGTTAGGATGCCACACAAATGTAAACACATTATGTTGTTAGCTTATATAAATAAAATACAAGAAACAATTAGAAATTACAAAAATATAATCATTTTGTTTACCTAATCTACAAAACTAAAGATGGAAAACATGCTAGAAAACAACATACAATCAAAATATAAAAGAAATTTAACATTTATAGAATGATATAAACAAACAATCGAATTAAATTTTGCAATAAGAATACACTTACAAGTCATCATGTAAATAAAATGTCCTTAGAATATCGACAAACACAAAGAAAATGAAAAATGTTTGGGCTCCTTAAGGATATTCCTTTGTTGAATATCCACTTTGATATTTCTACCTCCAGAGTAGCTAAGATAAATAGATAGAAATAAAAAATAATGTGTGTTCTTAATTTGAGTGTATCTATAATAAAATGAGATATTGAGAGGGCTTAGTAATCCCAATATTATTGGGCGCATAATGAAATAAAGGCTTACAATAATAATAATAAGAATAATATCACCTGCAAAGGCTCGAGGAAGCCAAGATAAAGAAGAGAGATAGAATAGAATATTATGAAAGTGTTAAATAGAAAGATATATATCTTGAGAAATATGAATGATCTTGAGAGAGAGGGAAGGGGGATCACAAAAAAAAAAAAAAAGATTGAAATATGAGAAGAGGGGACATGATAAGGCTACTTACAAATAATTACATTTTCACCAACTTGGGAAGGTGACAAGTGGAACAATGATTATAAATTACAAGTAAATTAAAAATATTATGAGATGCTAGGATGGAATGAAAACATATACATGATACTCTAATTCTTATGTTGGAATCATTTTCCATGGTACCAAAAGCTTGAACTGTCATTGTTTGATAGAAATCTCAAATTTAACCTGACCCACAAGAGGTAGTTAAGCCATGTCATGAATCTCCAAGGAAGTGTTGACCAACAAGTCAACAATCTCCCTCTCAACACTGATCAAGCCTTCAATTGTATCCACTAAAAGGAGACACGAATCCGTGACCCAAGTCTCTGGCTCCAATTATTGGAATAATTTTTCATTGCACCGAAATCTCAAACTATTAATGCCTAATACAAATGCTAGATTTAACCTAACCCACATGCAGCCGTTAAGCCATGTCACGAATCTCCAAGGAGGTTTTGACCCCCAAGTCAACTATTTAGAGAATTTATGTTTAAAATTAATGAGAAACTACAAAAATATGAAATATCTATGAAAGATAAGTTATAAAAACAACCTCATACAGTAATTTTGTTTAGAGAATGTTTGTCTGACTGTATGCAGTGGTGAAATTGAAGACAAGTCTTCATTGTAGATCTAGCAATGAAATTGGCTACAGTAATTTTGTCATTTTTCTTTTCCTGCATAAAATCTCATGAGAATTTCTATTTTAAATATGTATGTTTCCATAGCATATTAACTATCACAAATGTGACACAGCAGAAAACTTAGGCTAAGATAATTTTCCTACTTTTCAAAGTAATTATTATATTTGAGTTTTTAGGGAAAAAAAAGAAAGGGAAGCTCATAGATTTTCTTAGTGGCGATTATTCGCCAATTGGAAAATACATCCCGTTTGGCGTATAAAAATTGGTGAAAAAAATATTAGTATAATGGTTGAATCATTCGCCCAGATTTGATAAAAGACATGCTTAGTGGTTGGATTGGTCACCACTATTTTTACCTAATTTCACTATGGTAGTCAGGTTCTTCACCTATTTTTCTATTGAATATTTTACTTTTATTCACCATGGATTAAGGAAGGGTGTATTTATCAAGGATCACCATTCACCAAAGGCCCATTGTCCCAAGTGAAATTTTTATTTTCACTAGGACCCGACTTGTCATGCATCATACACAATCATGTCCCAAATTCCCAGCCTATTCACCTAGTCAATTACTTGAAATTACACGGGATTCACCAAATATTAGTTGTTATCATAAGTAATTTTCAGCCCCTTCGCTAAAATTTGAAATAAGAAATTGTATATAAGGATAGTTTCAGGAGATTAAGTAGTACAAAAAATTAGTTGATTCTATTTCTGAGCTCACAATTGTGATGGGTAGCAAACCAGAATGACTACGAATCTATAGTATCTTATTCAAGTAAAATTTTATTGTAGCCTTAATTTGTTGGAGATGTCATAGTCAAAGTTCAACGGGAAGATGTGTTAGAATAACTGAGAGGGGGGTTGAATTAGTTATTCACTGTCCCAAATACAAAATGTATATCCAAAAACAATTTAAACAAATTTTTGTAACTTGGTAACATAGAATAATAAACTTTCTATGCTTTTACCGATTACTAGTTAATAACTTGTAGTAACTACTGATCAAATCTAATATGCAACATGTAAAGTATGATATCCAACAATCATCACAATCAACACATAACACAAGAGATTTAATGTGGAAACCCTGTAAAGGAAAAAACCACCTGGGACCGACAACCCAAAAATTGTTCACTCTTCTAAAGTGAGATCGATGAAGACCCAACCATGTTAAAGGTTACAAAACACACTGTAAGGTGTGACCTTGTTAGAGTATTTAAGACTAACCGTTAGTGTCCAACCAGTAGTCACTATGGGGTTAACAAGATAACAAATGTCCATTCTATGAATGACATTACAAGACTTTCAAGTCCACTCGGTTAAGATATTTATCTTATTAGAATGGTTAAACTATAACAGTAATTGATCTGAATAAAACACAACTTGATTTGTAGATGTTCAGATCTATTCTTGAGCTCATAAAAATCCTCTGATCAATATTTCTATTCAATTCATCAACATTCAGTAACTTACTATCCCTCAGTAAAAACTCTCTGATGTTCGGTTAACTCTACAGTTCGAGTCTCCTTTAACTATTTTTATCAAGCATGCATAAGCTTGTTCACATGATATCTCTGTAGTATTCTTCCTTTGGCATAAGTTTCATAATGAAACCCTAGTCTCTTAAATAGACAAGTAAACTATTTTCCTTTCATCCATCATATTTTGCCACTTAATCTCCTTTTCTAATTTTGCCGCTTAAACCTTCCTCAGCTAATGTGTCAGTAACACGTTTCAAATCTATCCTTTAGATCTTCCTTGAATTTTTCTAGCCGTCGATCTTATAACAAACTTTATCTTTCCACCTCCTGATCATAAACATTATAGTTCATCAACTTCTGTCAGGTAAACTAATCATTTAGTTCTTTTGTTCATTCTTGGTTAACAAAGAAATGTGTCGGTAAATACAAGCTCGGTTTATACTATGCTCAGTATACACTACACTACTCAGTGTATATTGGAATGCTTCATTAATTGACAACACTGCTTTGTAACAATTTTCTCCCAACATCATAACAGATTAATGCAACATAATCAAGTCAACAATATGAAGTCGTAGACTCATCAATAAGTTACCAAAATTATTCCTTATCCTCATCTGTCATATCCATCTTCCTCCATGTAGATATATTAGTTCTTCATCTTTCTCTTCTCTTCTATAGATGTGTTAGATGTTTGCAACTCCATGATAAGTGCTATCAAAGCTCGTTGACATCAATGAAAATATAAAATTGATTCAATTATCTTACATAATAGTTCAATGCTCGGTGATCTCTAATCACTTGAAGTTCTTCAATCAGGTTATCAATTAGTTGTAGATCATCAATCTCTCCCTTTGGCATTGATGGAAACTCAAGCAATATGAAGTATACCATACACATATCAAACATGTATTCTACAACTCTGTAAATAAATGTTGTAGCTTGGTAAGCTCTCCCTTGGCTTAATATGTTTAATCACTATGTTACATAATAACATTGCAATGTGAAAACTATCTTCTACAGATATGATCTTTAGCAGCTCTCAAGTTCCTTCTATTTTTCTCACTTTATCTTTTCAAATTGTCTCTCCCTTAGATAGATGTTTCAGTATTCTCCTCAGTTATCATATTGTTTATCTTTCCCTTTGACAATAATGCCAAAGAAATAACATAAACCATACAACTCTTGTAGTATCCAATTAACTCTTTGTTTTCCTGTGCATTTACTATATCTCTATATACTGATTATGCCACTTGTTTCTCAAATCTTTCACAACCTTAGATAGAAATCCAACGTGTTAACTATGCTGCATCGACATGAATGATCTTCTAATAAGATTAGGCTGATGCAACCTCCAAATCACATTAGTGACTGGTAGACAGGGGACAGACCCCAAGTCTATTCTTCAAGTATTTAAATGTATCTTTCGGTAGAGGCTTTGTAAATATGTCAACAGGTTTCTTTTTAAATGTAACAAATTCAAGCTTCACTTGCTTCTTGAGCACTTGTTCTCTTAAGTAGTGATACTTGATAGATATGTGCTTTGTTTTAGAGTGCATCACTGGATTCTTTAAAAAATTTATAGCACTAGTGTTATCATAGTATATAATCACCAACTTAGTGATTACCTCATTCATTCCTTCTAACACTTGCTTAATTGATGCAAGATGCTCCAGAGTTGAAGATAGATTTAAAGTTTAGTTCATCACATCATCCATAGATTGTATATGGAAGTAGTCCCAGAAATGCATTTGAGTTGAGAAAGATAGATAAAGGAGAAATAAGTAGTGCTGAAGTTGAGAATTTTTTAGAACACTTGAAGAACATCTATGAGGAGGTGAGGAAGCATATTACCAAAATGAATGCATAGTATAAGGCTAAGGCAGATGAGAAAAGGACGCATAAGGAATTTTAGGTTGGAGATGAAGTCATAGTTCATTTGCGGAAGAAGAGATTTCTGGTTGGTGCATATAACAAGCTGGAAATGAAAAAGTTTGGACCATGTAAGATACTGAAGAAGCACGATTCAAAAAAAGTATATGAGGTCGAGTTGCCTACTGAGCTGAATATTGCACCAGTATTTAATGTTTCAGATTTGACAGAGTATCATGAAGGAGGTGTTGAAGATGAGGTTACAACAACACAGTGGAGTATTCCAGCAACCAGTTCATATATCAAGGAGATTGAAGATATACTGGATAGTCATGTTGGTAGAAGCATAAGGAACAGGACATATGAAGAGTATTTGGTCAAATGGAAAGGATGACCTATTGAAGATTTATCACGGCTAGCAAAGGAAGAGGTTAACCATCTTGGTTTTCCTCTGCACACCTAAATCGTGACAGGGTCACTTCTCAAATTACCCCAGGTGTCTGATGCAGAAGCATCCTAGGTGTAAGAGCAATCTTGCATCACCCAAAAATATTTTTTTTTGCTTTTCAATAAGGGCTATCTTGTGCAGATCTGCTATTTATGGAAACTTACTATTTTTAATAAGTTGGTCATATGATCTTGGAATGTTTTGATTTCATAGTTGGAGGTTCATCTCAGTCATTTCAGCCTACCAGTTGAGTTTCATTATCACATCATCAATATTGGTGAAGTTATTGAGGTTTTTGGGTATGAAATCTTTCAGGTCAATTTTGAAGGCCTTAAAGGCTCTAGATTGCGATTGAACCCTGGCTGACTGGTGCTAGCGCGTGTTAGGCGCTGTAGATTTCGTCATGGCATTTTTGAAAAGTGGTTACAATAGAAATATGAAGCTACGATTAGAAATTTATGGCCTTCGAAAGTTGGGTTACCTAAAATCATATTTTGTATTTCTTTTCAGCCGACCCTATTGTAATAATTGTGAAAAATAAATAATTCTTTGTTTAGTCAGCCTAAAGGGCTAAATTTTTGGAACGTTCTCGGGTGGTGGAAATTGCCTATATAAGAAAGGTCTGTAGTGTTGTCTTAGGCAGTGTTGGTACCCTTAAAATTTTTAAGTAATGGGACACATTAGCATGAATTTGTACTATTTTGCTTTCAGGATGCATGTGGAAACCGAGTGTTTTCCGGGTAGTTTCATAAAATTTATTTGTCCATTACCTTTCATATGTTTCAGTGGTTTATTCTGAGTCCTTAAGTGGCATGTTGAAATGGGTTTTCATCAGTTCATTTGTAGAGGGTCTCAAAATAAAAAAATTGCTTAGTGTAGAAATCACCAGGAAGGGTCACTTTGAGGTTGAATAATATGAAATCTGATAAGTGTCATGAAAGTTTGAGCCTAGTGTCTTGTTTTACACATCTCATACTCCCTATGTGTCAGGTTTCAGGTTCCTGTGATAATTTTTGACCATACTTATTCATCCCCTTCTGGAGGTGTTTTCTTGGTTTTGCACTTGTGCACTTGTTCAGTTATTCTCAGAGAGCCCTGTTTGTAGAGCTATATCTTTTGCTCGGTGATTGGGAGTAAAGTGATGATCATTTCCTTATATTGTAAACAAGTTTTACTTCATCCCTGTCAGTTTGCAGCTCATGATGAATCCATTGGATGAGTTTCCCAATGCGATTCCATTTGTAGTTTCTGCTGTTTCCAAAGAGTGTGAAGTGCACCAGTTTACCGGAGGTCAACTTTACTCATTTACAACTTTTTCCCAGTCAAATCTATCAGAAAAATTCTTCTTGGTCTACATTGCAAAGTTGACATATTACTCCCAGTTCGAATTTGAGCTTTCTGCCAATCCATTTGATGTCTTTTTGAAACTGATTCCAATTGCAACTTTTAAGAGTTTTCTGTATTTTCTGAGTGTGTCTCCACAAGTCCTGATTTTCATGAAGCTATATCTTTTTCCGATTTGACTCCCATATCCAAAGTGGTGATTGAATCATGTTGTTTACATCTCAATGAAATCTTGTGCCAGTTTGTAGCCTCCTCAGACTCTATTTGGTATTTTTGCCAGGGTGTTTTCAAAGGCAGTTTATTACTTCTAACAGTGTGTTTGCAAAAAATAGAAAAAAAGGAGCAATTTCAGAGGTTAATAACTTTTGCCTCGGGTACAATCATGAGATGCCATTTTGGGGAATGATAGTTTATAGATCAGAGAGTATGCATGTCAGAGGGCAGGGTCCGATTAGGTCACTGTGTCAATTTTTGAAACCAGTTTCTGGGCTTGTTCGCATGATTTTGACACTTGGTGGACAGGGTGGTTTGTGAATTTCCAATGCTCTCAGTACTTTTAAATTTGGATTCAAGGCTATGCAGAGGGTTTTGACAAAACAGGATCATCCTGAATCAATTAGTATTTCTAAAGTGGGCTCTATTCATCTTCAGTTTGTTCATTCTATTGGCAAACGGGTGTGTGACTGGAAGAAGAGGCAGGCACAGCATAATGGTGAGGTACACAAAGTCTTGCAGTTTTCACCACTTCCAGGTCCCCTAGGTTTTTTCTTCAGATTGAGGGTTTCTAACAAGATCGAGCAAATTGAGGAGAATTTTGTTGTGCCCATTACAAAAGCTGAATTTACAGTGTTGCGACCGTCTCTTCATTTTCTATTGCCCTATACCATGGGTTGGTGTGCACTTGCAAACTGCAACACTGGATCGCATAAATGTTGATGAATTTAGATATCCTATAGAGCATTTCAAGACATTCAATGAGTTCTTCATAAGAGAGCTTAAGCCAGGTTGTCGGCCAATTGCATATGAAGATAATGACCATGTTGCTGTTTGTGGTGCTGATTCACGACTTATGGCATTTAAGTCCCAAGATTACAGTAAACGATTTTGGATAAAGGGGAAGAAATTTTCTGTCCAAGGTCTACTAGGAGATGAAATGTATTCAGAGATATTTGATGAAGGGGCTTTGGTGATATTTCGATTGGCTCCACAGGATTACCATCGCTTCCATATGCCTATCAGTGGTGTCATAGGGAGATTTAGTGAGATTCCTAGTCAATTATATACAGTGAACCCTATAGTTGTAAATAGTAAATATTGCAATGTATTTATAGAGAACAAGCAAGTAGTCTGCATAATTTCAAGTTGAGAATTTGGAAACATGGCTTTTGTGGCAATTGGAGCAACTATGGTGGGCGGCATCACTTTTACCAAAAATGAAGGTGATGTTCTGAAGAAAAGAAGATAATGCGTGTTATGCAATAAAATGAAGGAACCCGCGCCAATCCAAAATGAATGCCAGCGCAAGTTTGAAGAAGTTTTCAGTGTTTGAAATAAGAACAGGTGCCAAAGTAAATGGTGGTAGCTGACATTATTTAATATTTCCTTGCACAACAAATGAAGTCTCATGCATTTTTAAGTAAGGGCCAGTGTATTCATTAGTTTTTTCTTTGTGCAATATAATGAAATCCCTCATGCATAACAAGCCTGGTGCCTCATGTGAATTGAAATGAGGTTGCCTGTAAGTGATAATACCAGTGCATGTAGATAAGAGAGCAGAGTGGTCACGCAAACATAGTGGAGTCTCTTGCGTAAAACCAAGGGCAGGAAGCATGCGTATGCTCAAAAGACCTAATCCCACATGCGGGAGGAAATAAGATTTTTGAATGTTTTTATATCCCAGCACTCAATATGCATTGTGAATAAGAAAGCCCATAGGCTATTCACGGGCCCTCTTCAGTTGGAGGTTTCTGGCATGGCGGGTCCCACCATATTTTGAAGCGAAATTCAAAAGAGGTTTTAAAATGTTCAAAACTAATAGTCCCAAATTCATGCGAAAATAGGTGTTTGATAGCTTTATAAGAAAATCCACTCCGAGTGAAGGTAACTTGAAATTGAGGAGGCTCTGCCTGTCTGTGTGACCACCCTGCCGCTCGCCTCAATTTCTGTGCCTGCGTCCACTTGGAGTCTAGTTGGTGGTTGGATGGAAAGTGGGCCTCAGGGAAAGAAAAAATAATTTTGACAAGTTGTGGTTTGTGCAGGGTTGCCGACCTCGAGATATGTGCAATACTCAATGGTGGTCGCATGATCGCATGGGCCATTTCTGGCCCATTCGATCATGCGCCAGGCTGACACGTGGCGGCTGGCCAGTGAGGTGACACCCAAGTTAGCGATGCAGGAGACATGTGGCGGTCAAAGTGGACACGTGGCGACCGTTCGCTAGTTCGTGGGATTAAACCGACGGTCAAACAAAGATTTCACGACTCAGTGATGGTGGTTTGTTGATTGCGTTCGCCAGTTAGCTGGCGATTAACCCAAATAATCTGGAGAATCAAAGATAAGCTATTCGCCAGTTCTCCTAATTTCTAGTGGTTAGTCCATGACATTTAGAGAATTGGAGAATGGGCTTAGTCGCCCATTCTCCAAATGGTAATCAGGGTTAAAGTCTTATTCCGAGATTCTGAGAATGGTTATTTTGCCGAATTGCCAGTGTTAACCGCAGTTAAAGACATCACTTGGAGATCACGAGAATTCACATGGTTGCTAGTTATCCTAATCAGTGGGTTACCTGAGGTTTGTCTATGCATCCAATCAGATGGTGACAAATGGCACACGGTTGGAGCCCTAGGGAGATATAAGGAGAAATAAAATATTTTTATAATAATATTTTATTTGTGCATATGGTCAGTTCTCAAATTTGAAAATCAAATTTAAATGATAATTTTCTATAGTTTAGATGATAGAAGATTTTAATTTCTTCAAAATGTCATTTAGTGCACATTTTTACAGGCCAGGGCCTGATTTTTCAAACTGATGTTGGAGGGGCAATTTTTATCTAAAATATCAAGTATTATATATCGCCGGAAAGGTCTCGACGTGAGGATTCCATTTTTTGAGATCAATTTTAGTGCATGTCTAGCCAGTTTCAAGATATTTACAGTTGAACAAAATAGGGGCCAGGAAGATATTTTGGAAATATCTAATTTGTTATGTTCGGTGACACGTGTTTTCAAGGGGATAGAGCAGATCAAGTTTGTTGTTCCAGACTGGATGACTCATCCAATGAGTAGATGAGAGGGAGACAAGTGTCAGTTTGTGGATGAATCTGAAGTTTTCTCTTCTCCTTCTTATTCTGATTTGATTTCTTTGTAAAGGGTTCCAATTTTTTTGCATGAGCAGAGCTCTGCAAGTTTGAGTTCCAACTAATGCAAGTTCCAATTTTTTTGCACGAGCAGAGCTCTGCAAGTTTGAGTTCCAACTAATGCAAGTTCTAATTTTTTGAGTATTTTGGCATTTTGAATGTATTGAAGCAATGTTTATATAATAAAATACACCCGAAGTCTCTTTGCAAGGACTTGATGTCTCTGTATGTTTTCTGGAATTCTTATGAGCTAGATTTGTAAGGCATTTCTGGTTTGTCGTCTATAAGGTAGACTATGATATTATTCTTCAGTTTCCTTCAAGGAAGGAGTAAATCTTGTTGGATAGTTTCTGAGAATGTCAAGGATATATGGATTTGATGATCATGTGTTTGTAATGATAAAAGTAGTATGCAAGGCATGTTACTGGTTTCAGATGTGTTGAGTTGTAAATCTTTGTGAATGTCTATTCAATTTGACTCCATACCCAATGGATTAGACACAGGTCTTTTTCCAGAATTGCATCCAAACCAATTCAAATCACTTTTCCCTTTCATGTTTAAGAGCAAAAATGTCTGTAAGTTGCATTGAATAGTGCAAGTACCTTTAGTGATTCTTTGAAGAGATGAATCAGATAGGTTAGCCTGCCTGAGTTTTAAGTTTGAAGAGAAGAAGGGTGAATACCCTTCTCACTTTTGCCATTTTTCTGCAATGATTGTCTGCTTTTGTTAACATCATGGATTGGCTTTCTAAGTTCTGCATCAATTGCAGCAAGAGACATTAGCAAATCATTGTGAGAACCCCTAATCCACTACAAGGATTTCATTGTGAAGCAGTGAGTCTGAAGATAGGTACACCCACCTGGGTTTGTGGAGCCCGAAGTAGAAGAAGGACTTGGTCCTTATCAATTAGCCTTTTCCCTATAAGAATCCGAAATTGGGAACATGAGAGTCAAGCTTAATAGCTATATTGGCTATTCTACATAAAAAAGAGCTAACAAAATGGTGACTCCGCTGGGGAAGAAATAAATGACAGCAAGTTAAGATGTCCAATTCCTTGCTTTGCTGAATCATCCCAGGGTCTGGTCCAGTTTGGTTATAGAGTCTAGTTCTTTTCAAAAATTGTTATATTCTCTCTTAAATGAGTGGCGACTCTATATATTGATCAATGACATATATTTCACATTCAGATATATATATTGTAGTAGTATGACTTTACTGGTGAAGAATTCATTGTAAATCTACAAGTGATCAGTAAGGTTTGAAGTATTTTTCCTCTTTCATAGAGGTGGCGACTCCGTGTCAAGATCAGTGAAGTGTTTGTGGTTTCTGAAAGGCAATACATCAGATTTCAAAGCTTGGCTACATTGGTTGTATTCCAGGTAATCTCGCAGTTCAGTAGTTAAATGATGAAGAAATGTTTCCCTATTTGGTAATTTCTAGCACTGCTTGTAAAGGGAAGAAAGAAAAACTTATGCACATCAGTTGGATGAACAAGAATAGTTGTGTTACTTTTGTGGTGTGCAATGTGTTGTGATATTCAAGCATTTGAGTGAATGAAATCTACATTATGATGTCAGCTTGAAGTAATTTTAAGTTTCAGTATAAGTTTGGTGTATTTGGAGAATGCAAGTTGAAATGCTTCAACCTTGTACTTTGTCAAGTGTTACCATGTTCCCAAATACATCACAGCCAGAGGGTAAAAGAAAATTTGTGTTTCCAGCTTACCCGACTTTAAATTTTGTGGGTATACCTGGTTATCCAAATCCCATTCCCCAAAATGTTAAAAAAGTTTTACCCAAGTTCAGTTGTAGAAAGGATGAGTCTGCTGAAAGACACCTAACAAAGTTTCTTGACTTGCTAGAAGATTATGAAATTTGTCATGAAGATGTGGTCACAAAACTATTTGTTCAATCCTTGATTGGTGAAGCTAGAGAATGGTTTTCATTGTTGTTTCCTCAGTCAATTGCTTCATGGAATGAATTTGAGTCAGCATTTGTTAAAAATTTTCAAGAATGGGAAAGTGATTATAACCTGTTATTCAATCTGATTAATATTCATATTGAAGAGGATGAGTTAATTTTAGCTTTCAATATCAGATTTGCAAAGACATTGAGAAGAATACCAGAGAGATTTAGACCTCATGATGCATTGTGTCTTGTTGTTTACCTTGCTGCATTTGATGAGAAGATGAGTTTCTTGTTGAGGAACAAAGAACCCAAAAGTTTGTATCAGGCATGTGAATTGGCAATGGACATTGAGTACAACAAAAAGTATGGTGTTATAAGGAGAGATGTTTCTGTTAGTTCTCCTTCTCAAGAATTGACCACTCATAGATTGGAGTGTGACCAGGACCAATGTACTGCTGCCCCTATTGTTTCCTTCAACAATGTTACTAAATGTCATGCTGAAAACAATCTAGTGGAAGAAAGCCATGAGCATCATTGTGAAAACATTGTAAAGTTAGAGAGTGCACTTGAAAGTCAAGAAGAAAACTGCACCACAGTTCTTGCTTGTATAAATGAAAATATTGTTGGTGTATGTTCAGCTGAACCACAGTATGATCAGCAGTCACATGAATGGAATACGCAAGAGTTTGAACAGCAAAGTAAGGAGTACTTGCTGAAAATTGCACAAATACAAATAGCTATGGAAGTGAATAATGAAAGAATTAAAATGCTGGAAAACCTTAAGGCCATACGAGAAAAAGTTTTACATCTGAATGAAAAGGTAAGTACACATGTTGAATGTGAACCAGATAGCCATGTGTCTAACAATAATTTTGCTGAAAGTGCATCGAGTGAAGAGAATGTTGATTATGATTGTGATCAATCTATGGCTGATGATGAAGGCTCACTTGACGAGGAAAATGAATTGGATTATGTTATGACCAATAGTGACTCAGTTTTGTGCAATTTTAACTGGCAAGAGAATGAAGATGATCATGGTGAAATGAATGTTGAAAAATGGACTCATGTAAGTGATAAGGACTCAGTTGGTTTAGAATATCTTGTTGATATTGAGAGCTTCACTTGTAGTCCAATTAGAGGTATTGATCTTTCTCTTGAATGCTTCAATGATGAATGTGACTTTCAACATTTTGACAGTATTTCCTCCAATGATGAAAGTGAGTATTCTCACCATATTGATTATGATCTAGATGTTTCATGTGATAATGTTTTTGATGAGTTTTCTAATGTGATATTCGACGAAGAGCTTGAAAGTGATCAGCCAACACTATGTTCCAATGTCTATGAGGGTAGCTTTCATTTGGTCTCTAATCCATTGTTTGAAGAGTGTAGGATTGACTCAGATTTTCTGCCATTCATTCAAGAGAATGAAATTGAGAATGTTCAAAGGAATATGGAGGTACTTTCAGTCTCAGATCAGCTGGAAGTTGAAGGGGTAATGTATGATAAACATTGTATCATTGAGGAGTTTGCATTACCTAGTGTTAATGTGTTATCTCCACCATATGTTCCAAGTGATGAAAAGGTGAATGGTATTGTCCCTTTTGATTCAGTGTTGGAGACTTTTACCTTTGATGAGAATGTAGATATGTCTTATGTAAAATGTGAAGGTCCAGCTAGAATTAGTGAGACAATATTTGTTTTAGCAGTATTGGATGGTATGAAAGATGTTTGTGATGGTTTGCTAGTTTCAGATGTTTTGTTTCAGGATGAGTTTGAAGTGAAACCTTGCTATGAATATTTTCTTTTTCATAGTTGTTGTAGTAAAGATTTGCAGGGTGCTGATCATGTGCCTGAATTTGAAGAATGTGAGTATGAGAGTTTTAATTTTGACTTGAATTTTAGTGCTGAGCTTTGTAAAGAACCTGAAGCTAATTCTTAGCCGGTAAGTGTACTCACATTTCATGATGATCAACCTTACATTGGTTTGCATGATGTGATGGAAAAGGGGTACAATTCTTTGTTGCAAACTGATTATACTCTTGGTTTTGATGAGTGTATGTATGAGGGAGTGTGGTATGATAGGATTAAATTTGATCCTCATACACTTGGCAAAGATGAATGCATTTATTACATTTTTGTGGATTGGCCTATCAAGAGTCTTCATGAGTTTGACCATGTAGATGAAAGGAAGAATTTAAGGGTCATCTCTATGCGTAGGGATGAGAACCATGTGTTTGATAGAGGTAAATGATTGACATGGTTCATAAGTTTCAGCTGTTGTAAATATTTATATAGTTGTGTTGCTTTCAGTAGTAGTGTAGTTTGTTTTGAATAAAGGAGCTTTGGAACTGGTTTTTGGAGAAAGTTTTGGAGGTATAAGGAGAAAGTTAATTTTTGGGGTGGTCTGCTCTTCCAGAAGATTTTGGTGTTCTTGTTTTGAACTTGCATTCAACCATCCACAGATGGAGCAACTGTTGGTACCCTTAAAATTTTTGAGTAATGGGACACATTAACATGCATTTGTACTATTTTGCTTTCAGGATGCATGTGGGAACCGAGTGTTTTCTGGGTAGTTTCATAAAATTCATTTGTCCATTGCCTTTCATATGTTTTAGTGGTTTATTCTGAGTCCTAAAGTGGCATGTTGAAATGGGTTTTCATCAGTTCATTTGTAGAGGGTCTCAAAATAAAAAAATTGCTAAGTGTAGAAATCACAGGGAAGGGTCACTTTGAGGTTGAATAATATGAAATCTGATAAGTGTCATAAAAGTCTGAGCCTAGTTTCTTAATGTACACATTTCATACTCCCTATATGTCAAGTTTCAGGTCCCTATGATAAGTTTTGACTATACTTATTCATCCCCTTCTGGAGGCGTTTTCTTGGTTTTGCACTTGTGCACTTGTTCAGTTATTCTCAGAGGCCCTGTTTGTAGAGCTGTATCTTTTGCCTGGTGATTGGGAGTAAAGTGATGATCATTTCGGATAAAAGTACAAAGCTGTGTCACACTTTTATAAAGGAAAAGGTCAACAACACACAAAAATTTTAACTTTAATGACATAAAAATGGCATTTATGTTTAAAATTTGGAGATGATGTAAACTAATGAAATGTGTAAAAGTGGATGAAGTTTATGGCTATAATTTTTTAAAAAAATTTTTAACAAGAATTCACATAGTTTTAAAAAATTTTAAGTCCATTTTTTACTTGCTGAAAAATGCTAAAAAATGAGGGTCTTGTCCGCACCAAAAAAGTATATGCAAATAATCTCTTTTTCCTTTGATTTCAAAATATGTCATAGATAAAATGTATAGCTAGTGAAAAAAAGAAGAAAAATTAGTTTTCAATGTATATTTTCTCTGTTATAACTACTCAAAGTCGAACATACCTGAAATCGACAATTTTCATCTCGCGTCAAATTTCCCCTATCAAATCTACACCATTCAGAAAATAAATTACACACTCTTGAAGATAACTGTCTCCTCTAGTGTTAAATATAAATTTTCAATTTTTTTGATAAGCTTTACTATTTTTTTCTATTTTTGAAGCATCTTGTTCTTGAATGTTAAAATACCTACTTGTAGTATTTTGAAATTATAATATATTAGATCTAATTAAAATACTATAAAAATTATATGATGATAATCTTGACTCTGTGCTCTAAAAAAGGGTATTTTTATATTTGTAAAAAAATATCATTAAAAAGAATAAGAGTTATTGAAACGTCGCTTTTTTGAAATAATTTTATTTCTTTAGTAATTGTTATAAAACATGCATTTAATAGATATTTCCAATTGGAAAAGGTGAAGAACTTATCTAACTTAGCTAGAATGAATCTAGCTAGAACATATGTTTGACAAAAAATAATTTTAGTTAGAAATACTCAAATTCAATTGTGTTGATAAGTTGTCTTGAAACGTGACACAACTTTGTGCTTTTACCCTTTCCTTACATTGTAAAAAAGTTTTACTTCATCCCTGTCAGTTTGTAGCTCATGACAAATCCATTGGATGAGTTTCCCAATGCGATTTCATTTGCAGTTTTTGCTATTTGCAAAGTGTGAAGTGCAGTAGTTTACCGGAGGTCAACTTTGCTCATTTATAACTTTTTCCCAGTCAAACCTATCAGAGAAATTCTTGTTGGTCTACATTGCAAAGTTGACATATTACTCCCAGTTCAGATTTGAGCTTTTTGCCAATCCATTTGATGTCTTTTTGAAACTGATTCCAATTGCAACTTTTAAGAGTTTTCTGCATTTTCTGAGTGTGTCTCCGCAATTCCTGCTTTTCATGAAGCTATATCTTTTGCCGATTTGACTCCCAGATCCAAAGTGGTGATTGAATCATGTTGTTTACATCTCAATGAAATTTTGTACCAGTTTGTAGCCTCCTCGAACTCTATTTGGTATTTTTGCCAGGGTGTTTTCAAAGGCAGTTTATTACTTCTAACAGTGTGTTTGCAGAAAACAGAATAAAAGGGGCAATTTTAGAGGTTAATAACTTTTGCCTCGGGTACAGTCATGAGATTTCATTTTGGGGAATGACAGTTTATAGATCAAAGAGTATGCCTGTCAGAGGGCAGGGTCCGATTAGGTCACTGTGTCAGTTTTTGAAGCCAATTTCTGGGCTTGTTTGGATGATTTTGACACTTGGTGGAAAGGGTGGTTTGTGAATTTCCAATGCTCTCAGTACTTTTAAATTTGGATTCAAGGCTATGCAGAGGGTTTTGACAAAAGAGGATCATCCTGGATCAATTAGTATTTCTAAAGTGGGCTCTATTCATCTTCAGTTTGTTCATTCTATTGGCGAACGGGTGTATGACTAGAAGAAGAGGCAAGCACAGCATAATGGTGAGGTACACAAAGTCTTGCAGTTAGCACCACTTCCAGGTCCCCTAGGTTTTTTCTTCAGATTGAGGGTGTCTAACAAGATTGAGAAAATTGAGGAGAAGTTTGTTGTGCCCATTACAAAAGCTGAATTTACTGTGTTGTGACCGTATCTTCATTTTCTATTGCCCTATACCATGGGTTGGCGTGCACTTGCAAACTGCAACACTGGATCGCATAAATGTTGATGAATTTAGATATCCTATAGAGCATTTCAAGACATTCAATGTGTTCTTCATAAGAGAGCTTAAGCTAGGTTGTCAGCTAATTGCATATGAAGATAATGACCATGTTGTTGTTTGTGGTGTTGATTCACGACTTATGGTATTTGAGTCCCAGGATTACAGTAAACGATTTTGGATAAAGGGGAAGAAATTTTCTGTCCGAGGTCTACTATGAGATGAAATGTATTTAGAGATATTTGATGAAGGGGCTTTGTTGATATTTCGATTGGCTCCAAAGGATTACCATCGTTTCCATACGCCTATCAGTGGTGTCATAGGGAGATTTAGTGAGATTCCTAGTCAATTATATACAGTCAACCCTATAGTTGTAAATAGTAAATATTGCAATGTATTTATAGAGAACAAGCAAGTAGTCTGCATAATTTCAAGTTGAGAATTTGGAAACATGGCTTTTGTGGCAATTGGAGCAACTATGGTGGGCGGCATCACTTTTACCAAAAATGAAGGTGATGTTCTGAAGAAAAGAAGATAATGCGTGTTATGCAATAAAATGAAGGAACCTGCGCCAATCCAAAATGAATGCCAGTGCAAGTTTGGAGAAGTTTTCAGCGTTTGAAATAAGAATAGGTGCCAAAGTAAATGGTGGAGGCTGACATTCTTTAATATTTCCTTGCACAGCAAATGAAGTCTCATGCATTTTTAAGTAAGGGCCAGCATATTCATTAGTTTTTTCTTTGTGCAATATAATGAAATCCCTCACACATAACAAGCCTGGTGCCTCACGTGAATTGAAATGAGGTTGCCTGTAAGTGATAATACCAGTGCATGTAGATAAGAGTGTAGAGAGGTCACGCAAACATAGTGGAGTCTCTTGCATAAAACCAAGCGCAAGAAGCATGCGTATGCTCAAAAGACCTAATCCCACATGCGGGAGGAAATAAGATTTTTAAATGTTTTTATATCCCAACACTCAATATGCATTGTGAATAAGAAAGCTCATAGGCTATTGGCAGGCCCTCTTAAGTTGGAGGTTTCTGGCGCGTCGGGTCTCACCATATTTTGAAGCGAAATTCAAAACAAGTTTTAAAACGTTCAAAATTAATAGTCCCACATTCATGCGAAAATAAGTGTTTGATAGCTTTATAAGAAAATCCACTCTGAGTGAAGGTAACTTGAAATTGAGGAGGCTCTGCCTGTCTGTGTGACCACCCTGCTGCTCGCCTCAGTTTCCATGCTTGCGCCCACTTGGAGTCTAGTTGGCGGTTGGATGGAAGGTGGGCCTCACGGAAAGAAAAAATAATTTTGACAAGTTGTGGTTTGTGCAAGGTTGCCGACCTCGAGATATGTGCAATATCCAATGGTGGTCGCATGATCTCATGGGCCATTTCTAGCCCATGCGATCATGCGCCAAGCTGACACGTGGCAGCTAGCCAGTGAGGTGACACCCAAGTCAGCGATGCAGGAGACATGTGACGGTCAAAGTGGACATGTGGTGACTGTTCGCTAGTTCGGGGGATTAAACCGGTGGTCAAACAAAGATTTCACGACTCAGCAGTGGTGGCTTGTTGATTGCATTCGCCAATTTGCTAGTTAGCTGGCGGTTAACCCAAATAATTTGGATAATCAGAGATAAGCTATTCGCCAGTTCTCCTAATTTCTAACGGTTAGTCCATGACATTTAGAAAATTGGAGAATGGGCTTAGTCACCCATTCTCCAAATGGTAATCAAGGTTAAAGTCTTATTCTGAGATTTCGAGAATGGTTATTCCGCCGAATCACCAGTGTTAACCGCAGTTAAAGACATCACTTGGAGATCACGAGAATGCACATGGTTGCTAGTTCTCCCAATCAGTGGGTTACCTAAGGTTTATCTATGCATCTAGTCAGATGGTGACAAATGGCGCACGGTTGGAGCCCTGGGGAGATATAAGGAGAAATAAAATATTTTTATAATAATATTTTATTTGTGCATACGGTCAATTCTCAAATTTGAAAATCAAATTTAAATGATAATTTTCTATAGTTTAGACTATAGAAGATTTTAATTTCTTCAAAATGTCATTTAGTGCACATTTTTACAGACAAGGGCTTGATTTTTCAAACTGATGCTGGAGGGGCAATTTTTATCTAAAATATCAAGTATTATATACCACCGGAAAGGTCTCGACGTGAGGATTTCATTTTCTGATATCAATTTCAGTGCAGGTCTATCTAGTTTCAAGATATTTGCAGTTGAACAAAATAGGGGCGAGGAAGATATTTTGGAAATATCTAAGTTGTTATGTTCGGTGACTCGTGTGTTTTCAAGGGGATAGAGCAGATCGGGTTTGCTGTTCTAGACTGGATGACTCATCCAATGAGTAGATGAGAGGGAGACAAGTGTCAGTTTGTGGATGAATCTGAAGTTTTCTCTTCTCCTTATTCTAATTTGATTTCTTTGTAAAGGGTTCCAATCTTTTTGCACGAGCAGAGCTCTGCAAGTTTGAGTTCCAACTAATGCAAGTTCTGGTTAAGTTTAGTGTTTTAGTTTTTTGAGTATTTTGGCATTTTGAATGTATTGAAGCAATGTTTATATAATAAAATACACTCGAAGTCTGTTTGCAAGGACTTGATGTCTTTGTATATTTTTTTAAATTCTTATGAGCTAGATTTGTAAGACATTTCTGGTTTGTCATCTGTAAAGTACACTGTGATATTATTCTTCAGTTTCCTTCAAGGAAGGAGTAAATCTTGTTGGATAGTTTCTAAGAATGTCAAGGATATATGGATTTGATGATCATGTGTTTGTAATGATAAAAGTAGTATGTAAGGCATGTTATTGGTTTCAGATGTGTTGAGTTGTAAATCTTTATGAATGTCTGTTCACTTTGACTCCATACCCAATGGATTAGGCACTGGTCTTTTTCCAGAATTGCATCCAAACCAATTCAAATCACTTTTCCCTTTCATGTTTAAGAGCAAAAATGTCTGTAAGTTGCATTGAATAGTGCAAGTACCTTTAGTGATTCTTTGAAGAGATGAATCTGATAGGTTAGC
The DNA here is from genome assembly GCA_027943335.1 of Chamaecyparis obtusa. Taxonomy (NCBI): domain Eukaryota; kingdom Viridiplantae; phylum Streptophyta; class Pinopsida; order Cupressales; family Cupressaceae; genus Chamaecyparis; species Chamaecyparis obtusa. Next base: position 247,625 of record BSBK01001012.1, read on the forward strand.
CTGCCTGAGTTTTAAGCTCGAAGAGAAGAAGGGTGAATACCCTTGTCACTTTTGTCATTTTTCTGCAATGATTGTTTGCTATTGTTAACATCATGGATTGACTTTCTAAGCTCTGCATCAGTTGCAGCAAGAGACATTAGCAAATCATTGTGAGAACCCCTAATCCACTGCAAAGATTTCATTGTGAAGCAGTGAGTCTGAAGATAGGTACACCCGCCTGTGTTTGTGGAGCTCAAAGTAGGACTTGGTCCTTATCAATTAGCCTTTTCCCTGTAAGAATCCGGAATTGGGAACATGAGTCAAGCTTAATAGCTATATTGATGATTCTACATGAAAAAGAGCTAACAGGTAGTTCGGGGACAGTTTTGGGTAGTAGATCTGGGTATTGATTCGAGGCTTTGTCATATAGAATATTGTAAGAGAATGTCCATGTGGCTTTGCATATTGTAATTCTAAAATTTTATAATTTCACATTTGTGGAGATAATAAGAAGCCAATTTTCTATTCTTGCATATCGTTGTTGTTTCTATGTTTCTATTATATGTTTGTGGTATTAAGGGGAGCACCCTTCATTAGATTCAAATAGATGATGACAAATCTTTAGATGCAGAAAATAAAAAAGATCAAGTGGAGTATCAGGAAAGTGGTACAAAAAAAGAGGGAGAGCATGAAGATGAAAAGATTCATGAACCAAAAGTTGAAGAAGATGATTTACTAATGAAGATTGTAGCAGTAGAAGAAAAGTGGAATACTTTGGTTGGAGGTCAAAGGAAATAAGTTATTACATGCCCTGTTGAAGACACAAAAGAAGAAAAAAAAGATGAAGATATGTAAGAGGTAAATTTTTATGAATCATGGGATGCTAATTTTGATAAGCATTTGAAAGATAATGATGATATTTTATATGAGGACTTTGCAAGTGCTATTTGGTATGCAATAGAAGATTTGTATGGCATTATAGAGTTTAGTACAACTGTATTAGATCCTATAATTTTAGAGGAAAGTGAGAGTTACAGATGGATGAAGTTGATTGCAAAGGAGTATTGTCAACATTAGATACTTGTTCCAACTAGGTGTTGGAAAAGAAGGAAAAAATAAATATATCAGCAGTGGCTACTTCATTTTGTCAATCCATATCCACAAAATTTTTCCTACCTTAGGTGTCTGATACAGGAGCATTTTGCATCACAAAATAAAAGAGGGCATGATTAAAAAAAATGGAGGAGAGCTAAAGTGACCAAAAAAAAAAAAAATGAAAAAAAAAATAGATGAAAAAAAAAGAAAAAAGAAGAGAAAAAAAAAGAAAAAAGAAAAAAGAAAAAAAAATTTATTTCGTTTACCAAGGTGCATAGGTGAAAAATAAAATAAAATAAATATTTTATTTATTAAGCTGTATAGGTGGCATTTTAAAAATTTGTAGAAAGTTCTTGCATTTAATATTTGTAGCTAGGTAGTTACACATTTCTATTTTATTATTGACCACAAAAGCAATGTAATTTTCTAATTGACCCACATGGTGGTGCTAAATATTAATTGGGTGGGTATTTAATATTTGTATCAAGGTAGTTGTATCTATTTTTTTATCTCACATTAGTTGTGTTGTAATATCTTGGATGGTAAATGTCTATATAAAAAAGGCATAACAACATTCATAAGCAAGCTCTTGGAGTTCAAGCTCTCACATTACAAGCTCTCGAGTTGTAAGCTCTTGGGTTGTAAACTTGGAGGATGTAGGATCTCCTATTGGGGAAGAAGCTCTAGGAAGGAAGCTCTTGAATTGTAAGCTCTCATAATTTGATGGAAGCTCTCTCATTGCAAGCTCTCAAGTTGTAGAAGCTCAAGTTGTAGGATCTTGTATTGGGGAAGAAGCTCTCACATTGTAATCTCTCATGTTGTAAGATTTTTCACATTGTAATAATTTTTAAGTATTAATGCATTTTTTGTAAAGCATTTTATCTTCTTTTTGTCTTCATGTTATTATTTTTTTGGTTATGAGTTGGTAAGGGTGGTGTGGCCCTTTATCAGTCCAAAATAAAAGAGGGCATGATTAGAAAAAATGGAGGAGAGAGAAAGTGACGAAAAAAAAAAAAAGTTATTTCGTTTACCAAGGTGCATAGGTGGAAAATAAAATAAAATAAATATTTCATTTATTGAGGTGTGTAGATGACATTTTAGAAATTTGTAGAAAGTTCTTGCATTTAATATTTGTAGCTATGTAGTTACACCTTTCTATTTTATTATTGGCCACAAAAGCAATGCAATTTTTTAATTGGCCCACATGGTGGTGCTAAATATTAATTGGGTGGGTATTTAATATTTGTATCAAGGTAGTTGTATCTATCTTTTATCCCACATTGGTTGTGTTGTAATATCTTGGATGGTAAATGTCTATATAAAGAAGGCATAAGAGCATTCATAAGCAAGCTCTTGGAGTTCAAGCTCTCACATTACAAGCTCTCGAGTTGTAAGCTCTTGGATTGTAAACTTGGAGGATGTAGGATCTCCTATTGGGGAAGAAGCTCTAGGAAGGAAGCTCTTGAATTGTAAGCTCTCATAATTTGATGGAAGCTCTCTCATTGCAAGCTCTCAAGTTGTAGAAGCTCAAGTTGTAGGATCTTGTATTGGGGAAGAAGCTCTCACATTGTAATCTCTCATGTTGTAAGATTTTTCACGTTGTAATAATTTTTAAGTATTAATGCATTCTTTGTAAAGTATTTTATCTTCTTTTTGTCTTCATGTTATTATTTTTTTGGTTATGAGTTGGTAAGGGTGGTGTGGCCCTTTATCAGTCCAAAATAAAAGAGGGCATGATTAAAAAAAATGGAGGAGAGAGAAAGTGACGAAAAAAAAAAAAAAGTTATTTCGTTTACCAAGGTGCATAGGTGGAAAATAAAATAAAATAAATATTTCATTTATTGAGGTGTGTAGATGACATTTTAGAAATTTATAGAAAGTTCTTGCATTTAATATTTGTAGCTATGTAGTTACACCTTTCTATTTTATGATTGGCCACAAAAGTAATGCAATTTTTTAATTGGCCCACATGGTGGTGCTAAATATTAATTGGGTGGGTATTTAATATTTGTATCAAGGTAGTTGTATCTATCTTTTATCCCACATTGGTTGTGTTGTAATATCTTGGGTGGTAAATGTCTATATAAAGAAGGCATAGGAGCATTCATAAGCAAACTCTTAGAGTTCAAGCTCTCATATTGCAAGCTCTCAAGTTGTAAGCTCTTGGATTGTAAACTTTGAGGATGTAGGATCTCCTATTGGGGAAGAAGCTCTAGGAAGGAAGCTCTTGAATTGTAACCTCTCATATTTTGATGAAAGCTCTCTCATTGCAAGCTCTCAAGTTGTAGAAGCTCAAGTTGTAGGATCTTGTATTAGGGAAGAAGCTATCACATTGTAATCTCTTATGTTGTAAGATTTCTCATGTTGTAATAATTTTCAAGTATTAATGCATTCTTTGTAAAATATTTTATCTTCTTTTTGTCTCCATGTTGTTATTTCTTTGGTTATGAGTTGGTAAGGGTGGTGTGGCCCTTCATCAGTGGTATTAGAGAAAGAGTTTTTGAGTGTGTAGACAGATCGCCAAATGTGAGACAGTTTGCACTAGGACCTTGGGTTGGGTGAAGTTTTCCTTAAGAGCATGCGAGTATGGAGAAGAGAAAGAAGAAGATGACTGTTATGATTGGATGGATTCTTAGAATTCTTAGACTTGAGAAAATTAGAGAGAGACATCAAGAAGAGACAAGATTTGCAATACTAGATTTAAAGAAGCAAGTGGCTGAATTAGAAGTGGAGTTGAGAAATAGAAGAGTACCACTTCTCAAATTACCCTAGGTGTCTGATAGAAGAGAAGGTAGTTGCATCTATCTTTTATTCCGCATTGGTGGTGTAAAAGTGGTATCAGAGTGGTAGGGTCACTTCTCAAATCACCCCAGGTGTCTGATGCAGGAGCATCTTCGGTGTAAGAGCAATCTTGCATCACCCAAAAATATTTCTGGCAACTCAAACTCATATGCATTTCTTGAATCATGCTTCTTTAGTATCTTAAATGACCCAAACTTTTTCATTTTCAAATTTTTATATGTACCAACTGAAAATCTTTCCTTTCGTAAATGAACCATGACTGTATCTCCAACCTGAAATTTTTTATGCCTCATTTTCTCATATGCCTTAGCCTTATACTACACATTCATCTTGGTAATATGCTTCCTCACCTCCTCATGGATGTTCTTCAAATGTTCTGCAAAATTCTCAGCTTTAGCACTAATTTCTCATTTATCTACGTTTCTCAACTCAGATGCATTTTTGGGATTACTCTCATATACAATCTGTGGATGATGTGATGAACTAAATTTCAAATCTATCTTCAACTCTTCGATTTCTGCTAGTATCATTCTGTGTGCTACCTTATTTGGCAAACTGGGTCTTGGGATCAAGTCCATCTGATCACTGATCTTTTTTATTGGTGGTAATCCATCAGGCACATTATCAGATACAATATCTTGAAACTCATTCAATAATTCTGCAACATCTATAGGTACATCTTCTACTTCCTCTTTCTCAGCTTTTGGAATTAAGGTAAAACACATATGCTCATGCCTTATATCATCGGAAAAATTTTCTTTATCAATATGAATACAAAGAGAATATAAAATGCTTTACAAAGCATAAATTAATACTTGAAAATCATTACAACTTGAGAGATCTTACAACATTAGAGATCTTACATCTTCAAAGATTACAATCCAAGAGCTTTAACTTGTGAGCTTCTACTACTTGAGAGCTTGCAATGAGAGAGCTTGAACTCCAAGAGCTTACAACTTGAGCACTTCTTCCCCAATAGGAGATCCTACAACTTGTGAGCTTCTTCTCTAATAGGAGAAGGTAGTTGCATCTATCTTTTATCCCACATTGGTGGTGTTGTAATACCTTGAGTGGTAAATACCTATATAAAGAAAGCATAAGAGCATTCATAAGAAAGCTCTCAAGTTGAAGTGCTCATGTTGTAGAATCTCCTATTGGAGAAGAAGCTCTCAAGTGGTAGGATCTTGTATTAGGGAAGAAGCTCTCAAGTTGAAGTTGTCTCAAGTTGTAAGCTCTTGGATTGTAAGCTTGGAAGATGTAAGAACTCTAATTTTGTAGATCTCATATTTGGAGGAAGCTCTCATGTTGTAAAATCTCTCAAGTTGTAATAATTTTCAAGTATTAATATATGCTTTGTAAAGTATTTTGTCTTCTCTTTGTCTCCATGTTTCTATGTATTTGGTTATGAGTTGGTAAGGGTGGTGTGGCCCTTCATCATTAATGTATGCAATATTTGAATAGTTTATAGTAGTAGCAACATACTCTGCTTCACTGAAGAAAAATGCTCCTCAAGTTATGTTTTTTCTATCATCCACATTCTATCTCAATCAGTGTTTTTGTATACTTTAAGTTCAAACTTGCCTTCCTTAGGATACCATAATCCATAATCTTCTATTTTCTTTAGGTATCTTAAGATTCTCTTTGTACCAATCATGTGCAACACCCTAAGATTTGCAAAAAATCTTGCAACAATTTCCACAACATGTGCTATATCTGGTCTACTATGTACTACATACATCAACTTACCAATCATTGATCGGTATAGTGTATGGTTCACCTCTATAGTTTCATCCTCTTTAGTCAATTTTCAGCCTATGACCATTGGTGTTCCAACTATTTTAGCATCTTCCATGCCAAATGTTCTCAGTACTTCTTTTATATATTTAGATTGTGTGATGAATATCTCATCATTCTGCTGAATAACCTGCAGTCCTAGAAAGAACTTAATCTCTCCAAACATAAAAATTTCAAACTATTTTCTCATCTCATCAGCAAATGATTTACATATGTGATCTTGTCCTCCAAAGATAATATCATCCACAAATATTTCAACAATTAGAATAGTATCATCAGTATCTCCTTTCATATACAAATTGTTGTTCTCACTAGTTCTAACAAATCTAATAATTAAAAAATAAGTATGCAGCCTTTCATACCAGACTCTTGGTGCTTTCTTCAATCCATACAAAGCTTTATATAATCTACATACCATGTCTTTTTTGTCTGGATCAACAAACCTTTCTAGTTGTTCTATGTAGACTTCTTCTTCAAGTATCCCATTAAAAAATGTAGACTTAACATCCATTTGATAAACTTTAAGTTTCGTATATGCTGCATAAGCCAATAACATTCAAACTCCTTCTAGTCTAGCAACACATGCAAAGGTCTCACCATAGTCAATTCCTTCCTCCTATGCATACCCCTTGCAAACTAGTCTGTCTTTATTCCTTGTAACCTCTCCATTTTCATTCAGCTTGTTTATGAAGATCCACTTAGTACTGATAACATTCTTATCCTTAGGTCTAGGTATTAAGGTCCATGTCTTGTTTTTCTCTATCTATTCAATCTCTTCACTCATTGCATTTATCCACTCTTCTTTCTCCAATGCAACTTTAACATTTTTGGGTTCATATTCACAAACTAAGCCTGTACCTTGTCTTGACTTACTTCTCGTTTGTATGCCATCTTTCTTGTCACCAATAATTTGGTTATCAGGATGATGTATTCTAAAAAATCTTGCTAGTATCTGATCTCTTCTTTCTTGTTCATCTTGTTCAGGTTCATTTTCCTGCTCGGTAGGTCCTTCTTGCTTGTTGGTTTCTCTTTCTTGTTCCTCAGTGTTGTTTTCCTGCTAACCGGTTGTCACTGTCTACGGCTTTGGTAGTTACTATGAATGCTCAATGTATGTGAATCTACCATAGTCTTCTAGTTCCTTTATGTTTTCTTCTACATTCTTGTCATCAAACTCATCAACCCTGACATTAGCACTTTCTATCATTTTATTAGTAACTTTATTTAGACACTTATATGCTTTGCTTTTAGTGGAATATCAAAGAAATATCCCTTCATCACCTTTTGAGTCAAACTTTTCATTTCTTTCATCTTTCATAATAAAACATTTACTTCCAAAAATTTTAAAATAACTTACTGTGGGTTTGTGTCCAAACCATAACTCATAGGGTGTTTTGTTAGTATCCTTCAACTATACTCGGTTCAAAATATAAAAATTTGTGCTAGCTTCCTCTCTCTAGTATGTTTGAGCAACATTTTTCTCTATCATCAGTGTTCTTCAATAGTCAACTATTAACCTATTCCTCTTTTCAACAATTCCATTATCCTGAGGTGTTCTTGGTGCAGAGACCTATCTTTTTATACCATTCTCATTACAAAAGTTAGTAAATTCATCAAAAATAAATTCACCTCCTCTGTTAGATCTTAAGCATTTCAATTCTTTACCAGTCTCTTTCTCTACTTTTTCTTTATACCACTTGAACATCTTAAATGCCTCTGATTTTTCTTTCAAGAACATGATAGTCATCAATCTAGTATAATCATCAACAAAAAGAATGAACTACCTATCACCATAATAACTCTGTGTTCTCATGGGACCACACAAGTCAGTGTGAACCAACTCAAGTATTTTCTTTGTTGAATAATATTTTCTTTTGAAACTTAATTTTTTCATTTTACCTTTTTGACACTCATGACACATAACATGATTAGGCTTAGATAAGTTAGGAAGACCTCTAACCTTTTTCTTTTTACTGATTTTAATCATGTTATCAAAGTTCACATGTCATAACCTTTTATTCCATAACCAAGCATCTTCGTTTCTCATCATTAAACAAGAAGACTCATCATTATCAAGATAAAAACAAGTTACCTTTTGATTTTGCTCCTGCTCCAACAAGTCTTCCTCCATCATCAAATATTTTTACTTTCTTTCTCTCAAAAGCTACTCGGTGACCTAAATTGTTCAATTGTGCCACACTTAGCAAATTATAGTTTAGTCCTTCCACCCAATACACATTATTACATTGGATTCTATCATTTATCAGTAAAGATTCCTTTCCTCTAACCATACAAGGTGTATCATTACCCATTTTTATAGATCCTCCATTGTATTGCTCAAGATGATTAAATTTTTCTTCATCACCAGTTATGTGATGTGTACAGCCACTATCTATGATCCATGTATCATTTTTATTAACTTTAGAAACTAGTGTTGTCTCTACATACCTTTCTTCTTCCTTAGAATCATCTTTCATAGCAACAAATACCACTTCTACATCATCATCTGAATCGGAATCTGATTCATTTTCCTTTGCAATTTAACATACCTTTTTGTCTTTATCATTATTGTCTCGCTTGTCTCTATTGTAGTTACGGTACATAGCTACTATTGTCTCTTCTCCCATAGCTTCCTTCACCAAATCAGTCCTTGTTTTTGTCATCTTCCTTCATGTTCAGACATCTAGCAGAAATATGACCAACTTCTTTGCAGTTAAAACATGCTAAAGGTAATTTGCCTCTATATCTACCTTTTCCTTTTGGTAATCTCCTGGCCATAAGAGCTTCAAGATCATCAAGTTCATCATCAGTATTTCTATCACTATCATCCTTATTATTTCTACTACTAGACTTAATAATCTTTAGAGAAGTCATAAAAGTAGATTCAACAATTGGTACAACACTATTATAATAGTTGTTCAGTTCAAAAGTTGTTAGCTTTCCAATCAAATTATCAAGAGTGAGAGTAATGTTAGGTGCTAACCTATTTCGATAGCGTGAACTACCTCCTTTATTATGTTTGTGTACTGTGCAATATTTTCTCCTTCTTTCATCTTCATATCATCGAATCTTCCTCTTAAACTTTCAGCTCTGGCTCTCTTGACATTTGTATCACCACTATAAACTTGAGCAAGTTTATCCCACATATCTTTAGCAGTAGTGCAATCTTTAATATCTTCAAACTTGGCATCTATCAGAGTAGCAATAATCTCCATCATAGTAATGTTATGCTCATGTCTATCTCTTAGTTGATCAAGAGTCAAAGGTCCAGTGGGTGGTGCAATGTAGCCATTCTCTAATAGTGTGAGGGAAGAATTTCCAATTCTAGATACACATAGTTTCATTCGTATTTTCCATATTGTAAAGTTGTCCTTGTTCAGCTTTGGCACATCCCTCTTATACATTTTGTGATCTTTATGCTGAAGTCCTTAAAACTCTATTCCAAGCACCCAATACAGCTCTGATACCAATTGTTATAATAACTAAGAGGGGGGGTGAATTAGTTATCCACTATCCCAAATACAAAATGTATATCCAAAAATAATTTAAAATTTTTTTTACAGCTCAATAACATAGAATAATAAACTGTCTATGATTTTACCGATTACCAGGTAATAACTTGTAGTAACTACTAATCAAATCTAATATGTAACATGTAAAGTATGATATCCAACAATCATCACAATCAACACATAACACAAGATATTTAACATGGAAACCCTATAAAGGGAAAAACTACCTGGGACCGGCAACCCAAAAATTGTTCACTCTTCTGAAGTGAGTTCAGTGAAGACCCAACCTTATTAAAGGTTACAAAACACACTGTAAGGTGTGACCTTGTTAGAAGATTTAACACTAACCGTTATCATCCAACTAGCATTCACTATGTGGTTGATAGGATAATAAATGTGCATTCTATGAATGACATTACAAGACTTTCATGTCCACTTGGTTAAGAGATTTATCTGATTACAATGGTTAAACTATAACAGTAATTGATCTGAATACAATACAACTTGATTTGTAGATGTTCATATTTATTCTTAAGCTCATAAAAATCCTCTGATCAATATTTCTCTTTAATTCATCAACATTTAGTAACTTACTATCGCTCAGTAAAAACTCTATGACGCTCGGTTAACTCTGTAGTTTGATTCTCCTTTAACCAGTTTAATCAGGCATGCATGAAGCTTGTTCATATGATATCTCTGCAGTATTCTTCCTTTGGCATAAGTTTCATAATGAAACCCTAGTCTCTCTTAGAAATAGGAAATACTGAGAGGGGGGGGGGTGAATCAGTATTTCAAAAAAATTTTCTTTTGCCCACTTATGGATATAACAGATTACTTTAGTGCATACAAAGATTATCAAGCTGATTAACAAACATAGCAGTAAATAGAAAGAACTCTTAACACATCATATGTTCTCAAGGAAACCCTAGCCAAGGGAAAACCCTGGTGGGGATGGTACCCACAAAGATCACTAATCAAAAGTATCATGTTAGGGACATTGGACCCTGTTAGGAGTCAATTTACAATAAATAGTAGATCTATCCTGGTTAAAGGACATTAGGCCTTGTTAGAAGCCTTAACCCCGTTAGGAGTTAGATTACAAAACCTAATCACCAACTGAGCTCACTGCCCAAACAGGTAATACAAAAATGTTTCTGACTATAATATGGTACTGCTTACAACTTTTCATCAATAGCGTTTGCTGCTATCACAATATACAACTATCGCAAGTTATCTTTTCTTTCTTTTTACATATCACTTCTATGTTTCATTACATTTCAAGTATGCCTAATATATGAGTTATTAAAGCTAATAACTTTACATGGTCGGCATCCAAAATCATTATCCAAGAGTAAAAATCTAGGATTTTGTCCCTTCATAATGTTAAGTAATTATTTTGATAAGCAAAAATAATCCCTTAACTCTTTTGCTAAAACTGTCTCCAGAAACTGCTTTGTCTACAAAACTATCTTCGGTAAACTTTGAATAACTTTGTCCGTACTGCTGCAAACTTTATGCACACTAAGATGGGGTATCCTCATACTCTATAGAAGCTTTAGTTAACTACACAAACAAAAATATTTCTCCAGTGGACATCGCCAACTAAATCTTCATCGGGTGCTTTGTTAGGATCACTGTATCCAAACTTAGACAATTTCTTCCTTCAACTTTGCATACTTGCATTTCAGATTTTGTGCTCTTAATAGAGATCACATGTTGCCATAATGACAACATATATGCATCCACATTAGCCAAATTTTTAATAATCTCCCCCTTTGTCATTGGTGGCAATATATGGGAAAATTGGCTAAGTGTGCAAACAAAACTTCAAAAAACACTTATACAAAATTTTGTGGCCAAAAGTTTATACAATATGAATACAATATCATACTCCATAGATTAGTTCCCCCTATGAGTATCCTTCCTCAACATATATACAATTTTCTGCTACTATCTCTCCCCCTTTGACAACAATGACAAAGATAGGGTGAACAAAAATTTAAAAAAAAACTTTATACCTTATTATCAGTTATTGCAAAGCCGGTAGGCTTGCAACACAATCACCAAACTCTAACTTCCAAGATTTAAAATCTTTCTCCCATATCATCCTAATGGATTCAACAACATTGAGTAGAGTACTCAATCTGTATGTTGCTGTCTGACAAGCTTGCAAGGAATTGAAGCTAAACTTCTGAAATGATGTCTTTGCTGAAAGACACTGCTCAATTTGATCTTCAACAATTGATATCTTGATTGAGACATGCTCTCTCAAGATGTTAACCCTGATCATCTTTCTGTTCTTCTCCTCTACTATCATTCTGATTTCATCTTTCAATTTCCTTATGTTCTTCTCAACAGAACTTATCTTGACATTAGGGCTTGTCAAGGTGTTTGTCTCAGCTGTAATAGCATCTAACTTCTCTCTAATCTTTTTATCCTCTTCAACTGTTATGATTTATGATTAAGTACATTGTATGTACAAATTCTTTCCCGTCTCAAAGTGTCTCCTCAAATTCTTTATGCATACATCTAAACTACCAATATCATTCTGAATATTTACACTTAAAGTTTGCTGCATTTCTACTTCAAAGTCTTCCTGAACTTTTATCTTCGCAATATCCTTCAAGTTAGAAAATTCAAAGTCAAAAGAATTTATTACTGATTGAGCTTTCTCAAGTGGATCTGATTCAGATACCTTAGTGCTGATCACACTCTCAAGTTTCTCTGTCAAAACTCTAACTTTGCCTTCAAGGTCTTTCACCTTCTTATTCTTTCCAATAGTTTTGTTTAGAGATGTGATGAACTCAAGTTGATCATCATATTCAACTTCTTTTCCAAGTTCTTCAAACATTGAGCCAATATGCCTCTTCTTACTATCAGGTGCACTAATGTCTTCAACTGGTTTAGAAGGTGCACTAGAGGTAGTGGCCTCTGTCAAAATTTGTTTGCCTTTGACTGTCTGCTCTGCTGGAACTGATTCTGATACAGTTGGTGCTTCCTCTACCTCTATATTCTTCTTTGATTCTGTGACCATTTCTTTCTCTCCCAAAGCCAAATTGTCAACAATATTTCCTAGATCATGAAATACTACATCATCTGATTCTAAAGTCACTTTGGTGCCTTCAATATCCATTGATTCTTTGCCAATATTGATATGTGAAGAAGATGGAACTTCTTCAATACCAACTTTCTCTACATGCGGTTCCTCTAATTGCTTCTACTGAGGGTCTGATACAACATGCTTTTCTGCAACTATATCTGCAAGAACTTGCATTACTGTTTGCTTTGTCTCTTTCTGTACTTCCTCCTTTTTGCCTCCCATTATAAGGATTGTTCTTCTCTTTGTTCTCAATAAAGTTCCAAGAGACTTCAAGAATCTCTTCAAATGATCTTCATCCTTAACTTCACAGAACTGTCTGATTACATGTTTTCTCATCTTCATGTCCTCTTCTTGTGCTCTTTGTTTTCTATTCACAAGTCTGTTATACAAATCTTCTGGGATCTTACCATGAATGGTGCTAAGTTTCTTATCTACCACAATCATATGTGTAACCATTGCATTTTCAAAATTCAATCTATCAAATGATCCATATATATCATAGAATTTATTCAACTTGGTGAAGTCTCCATGCTTCAATATATCTTCATTCACTCTTTCAATTCTTGGTTTCCAAGTTTTCTTCTTGACTAAAACTACATCATCATCTTTAATTTCTGCTACATTTCTGGGTATAAGTGGTACAACCACTTTCTGTCTCTTGTCGGGTCCTGTTGCTAGGAATAGGAGAAAAAGATTTATCTCCTTCATCTTTTTTAGGTACTTCAACTTTTACCTTTACTGAAATCGGATCAATAGGATCTGCACTTGATGTCTCAGGTGGAATTACAAGATTTTCACTTTGCCTCAGGGCTTCTGCAGTCTTCTTAGCTATGTCAAACTCATGACTTGACATACCAGATTCTTTCAATATTTTCTTCATAGTAGATTCAACTCTCTTACTAGATTGCTTCTTTTCTCTCAAACTTATTGCAGAGTTGAAATTCTCTTCATAGGTTCCAAACCTGTTTGCATGACCATCCAACTCACACTTTAACAATCTATTCACATATCCTACTATTTCTGCTTCAGATATTTCATAGCCAAGAGGGTCTATGAATTCCATTCTAGGCTCAACTACTTCAATGTAGGTAAAATTAGTGTCAACCATAAAACAAATGTCATCTTTATGCTTTTCAAGTAAGGATTGAGGAATCCTTGACTTGTTCTTAACAATATTCTGAAAAGTCTTCAATACAAGCTTCACACTGTCATTAACTTTATCAAAAAGGTGCTTCATGTAAACTGAGTTTATTCTTTCCATTGTGTTCACATTGTCACTCCAATCTACCGTGTAAGGAAATCTTCTCAAAATATGGAAAAACATATAGGTTATCAGAGATGAAAACCTAAACTGAGTGTACTTAGCCTTCTTAATCTTTTCTAAGTTCTCAAATAACTGAATTTTCAAGATTTCACATAGGTCTACTGGTTTCTTCTCAACACACATAAGATAAGCTACTTGAATCATTCCTACAGCCATGTCATCTTCCCTTGAACTACCACAAAATTTAGTTGTTAGGATCTTGCAAAGGTACCTAACATCATCTTGCTTAATCTTTCTTATCACAATTCCTCTACCATTATAACTAGATCCAGTGTTATCTAAAACAATCTTTCTCATGTTCTTTTCATTCAGTGGAATCTCTCCAACTTTAGATAATCCAATAACTTCATGAATTAGGTCAGCAGTTATATCAATAACTCTATCCTCCATCCAAAATTTTCCATTGTGGATTCTACTTAAAATGATCTTGGTACATTCCTCATCATTGAATTCATACTTCACGGAATATTTGATGATTTCATTATTCTCTAAGTGCTCATAAGCTGGTTTAACTGACATGTCTTGATTGTACAATTTCCTATAATCATCACTAAAGTCTGCATCTCCCAAAGTTTCAAACTTACAACCTAAATATCCCTTAACATTCTCAATGTGTAATACTTCATCTGGTACGGATGATAATGCTAGACTGTCATCAATTTCAATTGGTTCTACTAGTTCTTTCTTAATCTTTGGTCTATTCTTATCCTTAACATTATGAACCATAGAAATATCCATCTTATCAACTAATTAAAGATCAAGAAATACCTCAACTTTGCAAATCTAGGGTTTCGATATGATCGTCGCTGCAAACTGCTTTCAAACTTCTTCAAATCATCCTTAACTCACTTTTCTTCTTTCAAATCTCTTTTCAATCACTTTGTAATCATAATAACTTCAATTTCAACCTTATAACACTTCACATTAACTCGATCTAACATTGCATTCATTCATTTTGCCGCTAAAACCTCAAAAAGTTGATTCTGCAAACCTGCAACCATAAAAGTTTCTGCGACCTCACAAAACACAATATTTTCTTTTGCACACTTAACCATAGCATTAGTACAACATAATAAACCTACATCTAACTACGCAAAACTTAACTCATTCAAATTCCTAACCTACACTAATCCTAAGTCCTAAACTACAGAAACTTACATAATTTAAGTACATAAAGAAGGCCAAGGTAAAGATTCATCCTTACCATCGGTTACATTACCTTCCTGACTACTTTTAGTGCTGACTATACCTCCTTGATTTGTGCCTTTGTCAAATTCTACTTCATCTTTATTGCTACAGCAACCTTTCTCTTTGTTTCCTGCATTTTCATTCCTTCTTGCATTGTTCCTAGGGTTAGGGTTATGATGATAACCTCCATTGTTCATTCTGCAAAATCTTACTGAGTGTCCAAACTTGTTGCATATCTGATAGCTGATTCCATTGTTTCCAAATCTCTATCCTTGCTGGTTAATCTGTGACCTACAATTTCTAGCAATGTGTCCTACTTTGTTGCATCTAAAACATACTACCACTTTTCTTTGATTCATTTCTTCAATAGATTTTTTATCTGCATTGTTAGTATTCCCAATCATTCTATCATAATTATTCAAAATTACTTTAGGTCTTCTACATTCGTTAGCTTTATGTCCAAAACTATGACAATTATAACAATGTCCATTAAAAGATTTAAATTGCTTACCTATGCAATCTCTCTTCATGTGCCCAATAGCATTATAAGCAAAACATCTACCTTTGAATTCTCTTTGCATACCTTTAGATGGTTCTTCCTATATTGATTCTTCTTGCTTTGACTCATCTTTCTCTCTAGGTGGTTCTTCTTTAGATGGTTCTTCCAATGTGTTCTCATCTAGCTTTATTTCTTCCACACTTTCAGATGTCTTCAGATCTGGCTTCTTACTTTCATGGTTTGTTCTAAACATACTATATCCAAATCCAGTCCTATCAAAGAATGGTTCTTCAAAAGAAATTTGTTTTTCAGTCTTATCACCTTTTGAATATATCCTTTCAAGTTGTTGTTTAGATTGAGTTAGTTCACTTTCACAATTTTATTGTACTTCTCAAGTTCCACATACTGCATTTTTACTTTTTCAGATTCGGATGTTTCCTTTTCAAGTCTTGACCTCAAATCTTCATTCTCAATTTTCAATTTTTCATTATCAAATCTCAAATTTCCATCTTTCATACTGAGCTTCAGATTTCCTATCTTCAACTCATGCTTAAGGATCTCATTTTATTTTTCTAATTCATCACAATCTTCAACAAGCATATCAGTTTTCTTTTCAGATTTCAGATCTTCAATCTTACCTCTTAATTTGTCAATAGCATTCTTTGCATCTTCATATTTTCTTCTTAAGGAGTTTCTTTCATCAGTAAGCATATCAATCTATTCAAGAGCTTCTTCAAGATTCTTATGAAGTTGATCCATATCCATAGAGATCTTACTCAAGCTGCTAAGCTTTCATTGAATGTTCCTTCTCCGAGTAACTGTGCTTTGATACCAATTGTTAGAAATAAGAAATACTAAGAGGGGGGGGTGAATCAGTATTTCACAAACTTTTTCTTTTTCCCACTTATGGATATAACAGATTACTTTAGTGCATACAAAGATTATCAAGCTGATTAACAAACATAGCAGTAAATAGAAAGAACTCATAACACATCATATGTTCTCGAGGAAACCCTAGCCAAGGGAAAACCTTGGTGGTGATGGTACCCATAAAGATCACTAATCAAAAGTATCCTGTTAGGGATATTGGACCCTGTTAGGAGTCAATTTACAATATATAGTAGATCTGTCCTGGTTAAAGGACTTTAGGCCTTGTTAGAAGCTTTAACCCTGTTAGGTGTTAGATTACAAAACCTGATCACCAGCTGAGCTCACTACCCAAATAGGTAATACAAAAACGTTTCTGACTGTAATATGGTATTGCTTACAACTTCACATCAATAGCCTTTGCTGCTATCACAATATACAACTATCGCAAGTTATCTTTTCTTTCTTTTTACATATCACTTCTATGGTTCATTACATTTCAAGTATGCCTAATATATGAGTTATTAAAGCTAATAACTTTACATGGTTGGCATCCAAAATCATTATCCAAGAGTAAACATCTAGGATGTCATCCCTTCATAATGTTAAGTCATTATTTTGAAAAGCAAAAATAATCCCTTAACTCTTTCGCTAAAATTGCTCTGTCTGCAAAATTATCTTCCGTAAACTTTGAAAAACTTTGTCTGTACTACTCCAAACTTTATGCGCACCGAGATGGGGTATCCTCATACTTTATAGAAGCTTTAGTTAACTGCGCAAACAAAAATATTTCTCCAGTGGATGTCACCAACTAAATCTTCATCGGGTGCTCTGTCAGGATCACTGTATCCTAACTTAGACAATTTCTTCCTTCAACTTTGCATACTGACATTCCAGATTCTGCGCTCTTAATAGAGATCATATGTTTCCATAATGACAACATCTATGCATCCACATTAGCCGAATCGCCAACAGTCTCTTATGTGGACAAGTAAACCATTTTCCTTTCATCCATCAGATTTTTCCACTTAATCTCCTTCACTGATTTTGTCGCTTAAACCTTCCTCGGTTGATGTGTCAGTAACATGTTTCAAATTTTTCCTTTAGATCATCCTTGAATTTTTCTAGCCATTGATCTTATAACAAACTTTATCTATCCACCTCATGATCATACACTTTACAGCTCATCAACTTCTTTCGGCTAAACTAATCATTTAGTTCTTTTGTTCATTCTCGGTTAACAAAGAAATACGTTGGTGAGCACAAGCTTAGTTTATACTATGCTCAGTATACACTACACTATGCGGTGTATACTAGAAGGCTTCATTAACTAACAACATGTCTTTGTAAAAATTTGCTCCCAACATCATAACATATTCATGCAACATAATCAAGTCAACAATATGAAGTCATAGACTCATCAATAAGTTACCAAGAGTATTCCTTATCCTCATCTGTCATATCCATCTTCCTCCATGTAGATATCTCAGTTCTTCATCTTTCTCTTCTCTTCTACAAGTGTGTTAGATGTTTGCAACTCCATGATAAGTGCTGTCAAAACTAGTTGACATCAATGACAACATAAAATTGATTCAATTATCTTACATAATAGTTCAGTGCTTAGTGATCTCTAATCACTTGAAGTTCTTCAATCAGGTTCTCTATCAGTTTTAGTTCATCAAGAGGACTATTGAAGGTAGAGGTGTCTAAGAGAGGCCAATAAAATGCATTAATATATCTTTATACTTTGGTGGGGGCAAACACAATGGTGTTGGTTAAAGCTAGGAAGGTACATCATCAGAGGAACCTGTACAACTTCAATGTTCTCAATCTACATAGGAGTCTATTCAACAAATTAGGGAGCCTAATATCTCTAATGAAGATGACCTTGAAGATGAATTTCAAGTAAATAACCAGTACCAAGATGAATCGATCGAATTTGGTGATGATGATGGTTCAATTAATAGTAACACTAAAGGGAGAGGAAAATCAAAAGGAAAAATTGATCGTCAATGAGAGATGTTGAGAAGATTTAAATCTGATTGGGCAGAAAAGTATCGATTCATTGAACCCATGGACAATCCAATTATAAGTGAGCTACCAGTAGAATTTAGATGTATGATTTGTAGTTGGAAGTATAAAAAGGAAAAGTGGTTGCATCTTAAACTAGAAACCATAGAGAAACATGTTGGTAAGGTTTACGATACCTCAACTATAGATGGAAAGGAAATAAAAGTGGTAAGATATAAAACAAAGGAGCAATGTCAACATAAAAGGAATGTTGAGGAATATTATTTGTTTCAAAAATTTAAGATGAATCCATGTGAAGTTCAAGGTTCTATTAATGCTATTTTTGCAAAAGCAAGTGAAGTAGAATAATATGGAAAAGATGTTCAATTAAGTAATGTTTTCCATATTTTGAGAAGAGGGCATCCAATGACAAACTATCTAGAAATGAGTGGTTTGTTACACTTTCTGAAAGTTCCTAACTATCCTGTTACTCATTGGTCAATAAACAGTGGATGGGAATGGTCAAGTTGTATTGCCCAAGATGAAATAGAGGATGTACAGAGAAAAATAAAAGAGTCAACCTTTATTGCATTGTCCTTAGACGAAGTTACGGTAATAGATAATATGTCATGGGTATGCACACATGTTTATACTATACATAATAATATCCGCCAACCACATTTACTAATTGTTGCAAAATTGAAGGACAATGTGACATCAGAAACTTTATTTCAATTAGTAAAGAGCCATTTAATTAAATGTGGAGCTATTGATGAATTGACAATAGTGAAGAAGTTGATCTATGTTGGAGCGGATGGAGATTCAGTAATGCAACGTCAAAGGAATGGTCTTTGCACAAACCTGCAAGCTTCTTTTTCACCATATGTTGTTGGCATTCACTATATGGCCCACATGATAAAACTTTCTTTTAGAGTTGTGAAGAAGTTTCCTTTAGTAAACAAGGTTGAAGATTTAGTAAGAGAGCTATACTCATATTTTTGTTGAAGTCCCAAATGTTTTAGGGAATTTCAACACTTCACTGATGGAATTACCTTGATGGAAACAAGCCTCTTAAAGATGTGGACACTAGTAGATCTCTTTAAATGGACCGGCGCATCAAGTTTTTTTTTGAATATCAATCTTTGATTGGACTGGTATACGAAAATCAGGACAATGCAGAAATCAGAAATGCGGTGACCTACTTTGAAGGTTAAGTAATATAGAGACACTTTTGACTTTAGCATCTCTTCTTCCCATGCTAGAATAAATGATGTTTATTATGAAAAAATCCCAGCAAAGAGCCATGTATATTTTAGAATATGTTTACTTGCATAAAATGTCATGGCAAGCCCTGGATAGTCTCTATCGAACTGACCTTAATTTATCCGATGAAAGATTTAATCATAGGCAAAAACTAATAGATTTGGACAATCCTGATAATTATTTGGAGATCATTACAAATGGAGATTTACATGTTTTAGTAAGGGGATTTCAAATACCAATGTACTACAATGCCCCAAAGAAGTGAGCTATAAGAGTTACAAGGGAAGAGTTTTCCAAGATTGTCGAGTCTATAGCAACTAATGCAAGGGACATAGTCTTTAAAGTTTCCTTTGAAATAAGATCCTGATTCCCATATGAACAACATCTTGAGGCCATGGCAATTGTTTCCTTAATATTGGTCCTTAAATTCTAAGGAAGATTATCATAATAGGGTGTTGACTTTGATAAATGAATTTTGCAAATCTATAGAATTCAATGGAGTGACTATCAATGGAATTTTATATGAGGGTCTTCTTAGACAGCAATCAGGCACTTTTGCAAAGAGTATGAAGAATCAATATCAATTAATCCATAACCCACATGAAGAGGGCTCTGCAACAAGGCTTTGGACATAAGTAAACTAGAGCACAATGTTGTCTGTAGAAATTTCATAGTTCTTCAAGCTTACTGATCTATGTTAAACCATGATATTAGGTTTAGTAGAGGATGAGAGAGTTTTCATTGCTTTGGGCTTCTTAAAATCAAAGCTAAGAAACAAACTAGACAAGAATTTGGAAACATGCTTGAGGGTCTACACATGTAGGTATGATGTCAATACTTTTCCTTATCAAAAAGAAATGGAAATCTGGAAGAAAAGATACAAACAAAGAGGGTTGGGAAACACCATTAACCAATCTCCTACACTGAGTGGGACAACTATAGGTGGCAATGGGAGTCATACAAGCGGAGGTCAAAGTGAATTGGAAAATTTAGGAAATTTATGCTAAATTAGTAGTAGCAATCAATAGGTACTTTTTGAACTTATTAACTACTATATCTTGTCATTCAATGTTCATTTTAGAAAAGAAAGAATGTATTATGTTTCATCATTAAAATTTGAAAACAAAGAGTATTATTACTGTAGACTGTAGTTTGTATCGTATCATCAATGATCATTCATATTTGAATTTGAAATTCCTTAATGAAATTTTGTATTCCAATAGCATATAATAGAGTAAATCAACTAAGAATAATTGAATAAAATAGAGTAACTCAACATACATTGAATTGGAAAACATAAAAATTAGATAGAGCACAATTTGTTTTGTATTCATTTGCAATATATTACAATTTATAGTAGTTCAAAATTCAGAGCAATCTTTGTAGGCCAGTCCAAACATCCTCTGATGGCAAAACAATTTGGTTCATATTATAGTCACACTCCTACAACTTCATTAGCAATTCATATTTGGAAGTGTGACTTGACAGCACTATTGCTTCTAAAACTCCATTCAAATTTCTCACTGGTTTGATGAAATCCATGAATGTATCAGGAGATATGTCTATAGGAAGAAAGCGTAAATCAATATTTATTTTGTCCTGCAACCTTAGTTTGTAATTTTCTCTTTCAATGAACTTATTTGCGTCAAATCCCTTAGGCAAACCAAGACTTTCCATATTCACTTTCCTTTGTTCCATCTTTGTGATCTTCTTCTTAGCTTTGTCATCCAATTCCTATGCTTCCCGTAGCTTCTCACATTTTTGAAAGATACTTGATATGTGTTGTGACATTTGTCACACCTCACCCATCGGTCATTGGGCCCCTCTCCTTTGGGCAGCTTGCCCCCCCTATTTTTTGTCTTGTTTTGATAGCTTTGGTACCAATCTCCAAGGAAGTCCTTCTATTCCTTTTGAGAAACACTAAATTTTGCCAAGTTTTGGGTTGGGTTTTCTTCTTGTTTCAATTTTGAGATGGCCCCTAAAATCTTGGGATTGAACGGAGTATTGAGTTCTGATCCTTTTAAAAGGAAATGTGTAAGGATGGATCCACAATGGGAGAAACTAGTAACATGCAAACATAAAAGTTTCCTTTCACAAGTACACTCTAAGATGCTCACAGATCTACTGGCACGGAAGGTGTGTGCTCTCAAGCACAAGTATTTCAACCTTAAAAGTCTTTTCATGGACTTAAAACACAAATGGAAGTCATGCCAAAATACAGAGAAAGGTAGAATGATTCACAGAGACCACCCAATTAAGACCTGCTCTCTACAAATATTTATGGGACAAATTACACCAAAAACATATCATAAACATTAGATATGACTTGAAAGGGAGAGTATTCTAGCTTAAACAACCAAGTACATGCCTAAAACACATCGAGCATAAACAAAATAAGGCCAATAAGATTATTATTCTCATAATATTCATTCACAGTGAGATGAGGAAGCAACAAAATGATGAGATAGAATGATTGGGGAAGATTCCAATAGAAAGAGTGCTCTTCCATTTTTCTCTAAACACAAGTCACTCCCAAATTTCTCCAATCACACCCCAGCACATCATGCGCAGATTAAAGGAGAAGCTCATTAAACGGTGAGACGAGGGAGGAAATTCCAGAGGAAGCTTGAAACACATAGAATCAAATGAAATGATAGTTTTGTGTCCAGGGTGGAAGCCTAAGAGATTCGGGCATGAGTTAATGGAAATGGAGGACAGTCAACAAAAATAGTAATCCCTGACCTCCTTCCGAGTGTGCTCAAAGTATAATTTCTTATAAGTCACGGAATGTTGAAAAGAAGAAAATTCGCATATGAAGGTAAAATGCACTCAAGGTGCAAAACAACAATAGTAGAGGAATGTAAAGAAAGGAAAAGTCCCCCATCCTTGCTAAAGTGTGCCCAAAGCGCAAAACTAATGTAGTCACGGAGAATGGGGAAAACTAAAATCCTCCACATACACCTATATACGCTATGAGCTCAAGATGGAGGCAGTGACAAAATGTAAAAGAAAATAAAATCCTTAAATCATGTTGATGTGTGCTCTGAGCGCAAAAGGGAAGCAGTGAAGGAATTTGTAAAAAGAACAATCCTTAACTCATGGTAATGTGCGCTCCGAGTGCAAAATGGGACCAGTGAAGCATTGTTAAAAAGGGAAAAATCTTCTACCTATGCGAACATGCGCTCAAGGTGCAAAGTGGAGACAGTCATGAAATGTGACAACAGACAAAATCCTCAACCTAAGCTAATACATGCCCGGAGTGCTAAATGCAAGGGGTCATGAAATAGTTAAAAATATTAAATCCCCAATCCTTCCTCATACGCGCTTAGAGTGCAAAACAGGCTCAGTCACAAAGTTTTAAAAAAAAAATGAAAAATCCTCAACTACATGTAAAGTGTGCTCCAAGCGCATTCCCAAGGAAGTCATGGAATGTGTGAAAGAAGAAATCTGTAAACTCATTCCCAAATGCACTCGGAAGTCAAAACATATCAAGTCACAAATCGATCATTGGGGCAAAATTCCAGAGCATGGTAAACCTTGGAAGATTTAAAAAATTTAAAATCTTGAAAATTTCTTAAATTAAAAATTTGAAAGATGTTGAAGAGATCGAAAAATTCGTAAAAATTGAAAATTTCTAAAATTGGCTGGAAAATTCCAAAGTCTTAAAATTGAAAAAAACTTGAAATTTTGAATTATCAAAATTTTGGAGAATTGAGAAAAATCAAAAAAATCTTGAAATTTCCAAAGCATGGAGAACAAATAAACTTTTTAAAATTTGGAGAATAAAATGAGAAATAAATCGATTTTGGATTCAAAATTAAAATTTTAATTGAATATTAATTTTTTATTAATATTTAATTAAAACACAACCAAAAAATTGATAAAAGCAATAAAAATTGAAAATTCTCGAAAATGGAAATTGCTCTAAATGTTTTTTGGTTTTATGTTTTAAAATTTGAAATTAATTAAATATTGATTTCATTGATATTTAATTAATTAACTCAAAAAAATAAAAAATAAAAATAAATTTGGATTTAAAATCTTGAATTAATTAAATATTGGTTTAATATGTAATTAATATTTTAAAGCAATAAAAAACCAAAAAAGGGAAACTTCTCCATGAAGTCAAGCACTTACATTAGAAATTGCCAAAAGTTGGGAGAAAAATAATTACAAATGGCAATGAATCTCTTTGAAAACTTGGAATCTGCTAAATTTAGTGCCTCGTTTTAAAGTAGCTTTCTAGGGTTCCCATGTCTATAAAAGATACCCTCTCCCAATTCATTTTTTTCACAAGCAAATTTTGAAGAACAAGGTAAGCAGAGAGAGAGAAGCATGAATTTTCTTGGGAAGTGTGGAAGTTTTTTTTTAAGAGGGAGATTTCTTTTCAATAAGTGGGACGGACTATGAAAATTCTTGGAGAAAGAAATTTCCTATTCCAAATGAAAATACAAAAACTTTCAAAATTTTGAAATCTCCTTTTCTGGAGAAATTATTTTAGTTACTGTTTTCCTGCATTGATGAAGGGTGCTCCCCTTAATACCACAAACACATAACAGAAACAGAGAAACAACAACAATATGCAAGAATAGAAAATTGGCTTTTTATTATCTCCACAAATGTGGAATTACAAACTTTCAGAATTATAATATGCAAAGCCACATGGGCATTCCCTCACAATATTCTATAGGACAAAGCCTCAAATCAATACCCAGATCTACTACCTAGAACTGCCCTAGACAACACTACGGGCCTTCTTTATATAGGCAATTTCCACCGCCCGAGAAGGTTCTAGAAATTTAGCCCTTAGGGCCAACCAAACTTAGAATTATTTTATTTTACAATTTATTACATCAAAGTCAGCTCAAAATGAGTTTTGAAACCCAAAAAAAAATTTTGAAGAAAAATTATTTTTTGCCATTTCAGGTGACCCAACTTCCGAAGACCATAAGTCATAGCCCGTTGACCTGATTGGCTATTATAAGGTTTCCCAATTCTAGAAATGCCACGAAGCGCTCTACAGGCTTGACTTGCACAAAGCGCCCATCACCCAAATTTTCAACCTCATCCAGGGCCTCTAAAGCCTTCAAAACTGAGTTCAAATTTTTTGTACCCTGCTACCAATACCAAAAATCTTCAATATCTTCAAAACTAGACCTGATCTAGCCATGAAACTTTGCTGATAGGCTGATATGACTGAGATGAACCTCCACATTTAAAATTAGAACATTCTAAGATCGTAAGACCAACTTACTAAAAATAGCAAGTTTCCATAAATAGCGGCTCTACACAAGATAGCCCTTATTGAATACAAAAACATAAATATTTTTGGGTGATGCAAGATTGCTCTTACACCTAGGATGCTCCTGCATTAGACACCCAAGGTAATTTGAGAAGTGACCCTGTCATGACTCAGGTGTGCAGATGAAAACCAAGACGGTTAACCTCTTCCTTTGTTAGCCATGATGAATCTTCAATAGGTCATCCTTTCCATTTGACCAAATACTCTTCATATGTCCTGTTCCTTGTGCTTCTGCCAACATGACTATCCAGTATGTCTTCAATCTTTTTGATATCTGAACTGGTTGTTGGAATACTCCACTGTGCTGCTGCAACCTCATCTTCAACACCTCGTTCATGATACTCTATCAAATTTGAAATGTTAAACACTGGTGAAATATTCAACTCAGTAGGCAATCCTACCTCATATGCATTTCCTGAATCATGCTTCTTCAGTATCTTACATGGTCCAAACTTCTTCATTTTTAGCTTGTTATATGTACCAACTAGAAACTGCTCCTTCCGCAAATGAACCATGACTTCATCCCCAACCTAAAATTTTTTATGCCTCCTTTTCTCATCTGCCTTAGTCTTATACTGCACATTCATCTTGGTAATATGCTTCCTCACCTCCTCATGGATGTTCTTCAAATGTTCTAGAAAATCCTCAGCTTCAGCACTACTTATTTCTCCTTTATCTATCTTTCTCAACTCAGATGCATTTCTTGGACTACTTCCATATACAATCTAGAATGGTGACTTACCAGTGCTCCTATTGACAGAATTATTGTATGCAAATTCTGCCTGTGGTAAAATCAAATCCCATCTTGTTGGCTTATCTCCAACCAAACATCTCAGTAGATTTCTCAAACTTCTATTCACCACCTCTGTCTATCCATCAGTCTGTGGATGATGTGATGAACTGAACTTCAAATCTATCTTCAACTTCTTCTAGCATGTACGCCAGAAATATCCAACAAACTTAGTGTCTCTATCTGAAACTATGGTCTTTGGAAAACCATGTAGTCTCACCACTTCTCTGAAAAATAATTCTGCTACATGAACAACATCATTAGTCTTCTTGCAGGGAATGAAATGTGCCATCTTCAAAAATTTATCAACTACTACAAAAATTGAATCATGTCCCCGTTGTGTCCTCAATAAACTAAGAATAAAGTCCATACTGATATCCTCCCAAGGCTTCTCTGGTATAGGTAATGGCTGATACAACCCTGTATTTTGCTTCACTCCTTTCACCATCTGACATACTCTGCAACTTTGTACAAACTTCTTCACATCTTGCTACAATTGTGGCCAATAATAATTTTCACCAACCAAAGCAAGGGTTTTATCATGACCAAAATGTCCAGCCAATCCTCCACTATGCTTCTCCTTGATGAGATTCTCCCTCATAGAACTTTGTGGAATGCACAACTGACTCCCTCTGAATAGCATATCATCTTGGATAATAAAATTTAGCCATTTCATCCTGTCTAGAGTAATAGGTTCTATACAAGCTTTCCAAGCTTCACCAAAATCAGGATCCTCTAGATACAAATTCTTGAGTTCCTTGAACCCAACCACTTCAATCTGCATCTCTGTCAGCAATAGTTGCCTTCTGCTAAGAGCATCTACAACCCTATTAGACTTTCCACTCTTGTGTTTCAAAACAAATGTATAACTCTGCAAAAACTCAACCCATTTCAAATACCTCTAATTCAACTTTCTTTGACTATTCAAATATTGCAATGCTTGATGATCAGTATACAAAACAAACTCCTTAGGAAGCAGATAATATCTCCACTTCTTTAATGCCTGAACTATAGCATAAAATTCTTGATCATAGACAGAATATTTTCTCTTGGCATCATTTAACTTCTCACTAAAATAAGCAACAGGTTTACCTTCTTGGCTCATAACAGCTCCTATTGCAGTACCACTAGCATTACAATCTACTTGAAACACCTTATTAAAATCTAGAAGTGCTAAAACAGGTTGTTCTGTAACTTTTTATTTCAACAATTGAAAATTCTTTTCTGCCCCATTAGTCCACTTAAACTCTTTTCTATCCCCTCTCATTGTTTCAGTTAAGGGTCCACAAATATTGCTAAAATTTTTGATAAACTTTCTGTAAAAGCTAGCCAAACCATGAAAAGATCTTACCTCAGTAGCACTCCTTAGAGTAGGCCATTCAAGGATAGCTTGTACCTTCTCTGGGTCCATTTTTAGACCTTCTACTAAAACTACAAATCCCAAATACACTAACTCTTTCTTCACAAAACTGCACTTCTTCAAATTAATCAACAATTTCTCATCTCTCAACTTGTCAAACACCATATGAATATGCATCATATGTTTCTCCAATGTCTTGCTAAAAATCAAAATATCATCTAGGTAAACAATGACAAACTTACCCAGAAATTCTTTTAGAACCTCATTCATGAGCCGCATGAAAGTGCTCGGTGCATTGATTAGCCAAAAAGGCATGACTAACCACTCATACAGTCCTTCCTTTGTCCTGAAGGCAGTCTTCCATTCATCTCCTTCTCTAATCCAAATCTAGTGATATCCACTCTTCAGATCTATCTTTGATAAATTTACAGCTCCACTCAAACAGTCCATAATATCATCAATTCATGGCAATGGAAACCTATACTTGATTGTGATCTTGTTTATTGCTCTTGAATCTATACACATCCTCCATTCTCTATTCTTCTTTGGTGCTAATACTACTAGTACAGCACATGGACTCAGGCTCTCCTGAATCAATCCTTTCTGTAACAACTCATGTACTTGTCTGTTCAACTCTTCACTTTCTGCTAGTGTCATTCAGTGTGCTGCCTTATTTGGCAAACTGGCTCCTAGAATCAAATCCATCTGATGACTGATCTTCCTTACGGGTGGTAATCCATCAAGTACATTATCAGATACAATATCCTAAAACTCGTTCAATAAATCTACAACCTCTATAGGTACATCCTCTACTTCTTCTTTACTAGCTTTTGAAATTAAAGTAAAACACACATGCTCATGCCTCATACCATCTAGAAATTTTCTTCCATCAACAAATGTTATTCTTGCATTACCACATACGTTTTCTTCAGTCTTCTTCAATGGCTTTAGCTTATGTCATACTCCATCTTTTGTTAGGGAATAGGTATTCACATGACCATCGTGTACAACACATCTGTCAAACTGCCATGGTCTACCCAACAACATATGACATACATCCATAGAGATGATATCACATAGTACCTCATCTTGGTACCCGCCGATCTTGAACTTTACAGGCACTGTTCACTGACCATGACCTTGTGGTCATCCTGCACCCAGGCAATTTGATATGGATGTGGGTGTTTCTATCTCTTGTGCTTCAACTTTGTCACCATCTCTTCTGAAACCAAATTGTAAGTGCTTCCACTATCGATAATCACATCACAACATTTACCCTCACACTTGCATCTAGTGCGAAACAGGCTCCTTTGTTCAAGTTCATTCTCACCACTCAGCAAGACTCTTCCTTTAATTAGCATTTCTCCTCTTTCAGTATCATCAAAATTTGATGATCGAGCATCTTCATCTACATGTGCAACTCTGGCCTAGCTTTCATTTCTCCTATCTGTTCTACCTTGGCACTGAGGACATTCAAATGCCCTATGACCTTCTTCTCCACATTGAAAACATGCTCCACGAAAGCCTCCTCTTCCAAATCCTTGTCCTCTTCCTCTTCCTCTCTGATCTCTATTACTCTGATCCTGGAAATGATTGCAATTAATTCCTCTCTAATTGTGACTGCTACTGGCCTCATCCTTCTTTTTCAGATCTTCATTTCGGCCACCATATGACTATCCACCAGATCTTCCACCATGACCTCTTCCATTTTGTCTGCTCTCAAACTTCTTGTTCAGCTTTTCCTCTACTTTTAGAGAAAATTGGTATGCCTCCTCAATACTATTCATTCAAACTAGATTCAACTCCTCCTGAATTGATGAAGGGTGCTCCCCTTAATACCACAAACACATAACAGAAATAGAGAAACAACAACAATATGCAAGAACAGAAAATTGGCTTCTTATTATCTCCACAAATGTGGAATTACAAACTTTCAAAATTACAATATGCAAAGCCACATGGGCATTCCCTTACAATATTCCGTAGGACAAAGCCTCGAACTATTACCCAGATCTACTACCCAGAACTATTCTGAATTGCCTAAGACAATAATACAGCCTTCCTTATATAGGCAATTTTCCACCGCCTGGGAAGGTTCCAGAATTTTAGCCAATAAGGCCGACCAAACTTAGAATTAGTTTATTTTACATTTTATTACATCATAGTCGGCTCAAGATAACCTTTGAAACCCGAACAGAAATTTTGAAGAAAATTATTTTTCGCCATTTCAGGTGGCCCAACTTCCGAAGACCATAAGTCATCACCGGTTGACCCGATCGGCTATTATAACCCCATTTCAGAAATGCCACGAAGCGCTCTACGGGCTTGACTCGCGCAAGCACCCGTCACCCAAATTTTTGACCTCATCCGGGGCCTCTAAAGCCTTCAAAACTGAGTTCAAAGTTTCTGTACCCTGCTGCCAATACCGAAAATCTTCAATATCTTCCAATATACGCTTGATCTGGCAATGAAACTTTACTGGCAGGTTTATATGACCAAAATGAACCTCCAAGAAATAAATCAGATCATTCTGAGCACATACAAAAATTACCAAAAATAGTAACTTTCCATAAATAGCAGCTCTGCACAAAATAGCCCTTATTGAATTCAAAAAAATAGAAATATTTTTGGGTGATGCAAGATTGCTCCTACACCCAGGATGCTCCTGCATCATGAATGCTTGGCCTTAACCCATTAAGGTATTGGGCAACTTTCTCCTTATCAGCTTTTGCATGGCCTGTTCTGATGAGGAGTCGATAGAACTCCTGTGTATACTCCTGAACAGATCTTCCTGCTTACTTTAAACTTTGCATTTTCTTTAGTAGGTCAAGCTCATAATCAATAGAAATGAACTATCACTTCAATTTATCCACCATCCGATCCCATCTTGTGATTTTATCTTTCCCTCTTCTATTTCACTCCAATTGAATTTCTTGCCACCAGATCTTCGCATGACCTTTCAATTTGGCCTTCACAAATTTGACCCTATCAGGA